>OY744569.1:1436583-1749331 GCA_963556235.1 Cryptophagus acutangulus
AAGATGTTGGATTATTTGGAAGGTTTTTAAATCACAATTATCGCACTATGTATCTTGTGCACATATAGCAAGGGCACATATAGCAAGAAACGTATTAGGGTTTGAATTTTTTTGACTTGAACTGTAACAATTAAAACAAGGCGGTAAATGATACACCAGAAATAACACCGCCATGCACACCGTTAAGGTTTAGAGAGCAGGCAAGGCAAATAGCAGATCAATTGGCGGACTTCCAGCTTCAGCAAGCAAGAGATGCAGCGAATTTGAATCAAGGACAGCCTAATGTGGCTGGGGGACGAGTAAAACGGTTGAACATACCATTAAACATACCTGATTATGATGGAAAATCAAGCGTTATTAACTTTCTGGATACGGTAGAAAAAGTTGCGGCAGTTTGAGAATGGACCGACAGAGAAAAACTGATGGTGGCCAAGATGCGATTAACAGGCGAAGCTAGAGAATTTTTGAGGGTGGATCCAGATAGATTTACAAAATCCACTTGGCAAAAATTTGAAAAAGCGTTAAAATCTTGTTTTGACATAATTGTTACACCAGATCAAGCAGCTTTTGAACTGCCAAACTGCAGACAACGAATGGATGAGTGTGTAGTTGAATTTGCAACACGAATAAAAGTGGATAGCAACAAACTGCAGCAGGCGGAATTTGCGGCAGGTTATAGTATTATGTCAGCTACTCAAAGAGATAGAGAAGTGTTCAGACAGTTTACCGCAGGCTTGAAAATGGCGCTACAACAAAGAGTATTGTCTGCGCAACCCAAGACTTTTTGGGAAGCCAGGGACAAAGCTTTGTTAGAAGAAACGGTAGATGGAATGACGAAAAGACAGCAGAGTATTAGAAACATCTCTGATCATCCAAATCGCGACGTCTCAAATCACGGCAGAACTCCGATAGTAGAACAAGCGACGCCGAGAAATTTGCAAAAACGACGCAGCAAAATGGGAATACCGCGTTGTTTTTGTTGCAATATGACGGGGCATATTGCTAGAAATTGCCAACAACATCAGAATCAGTTGGTGCAAACAATAAACAATAATTGTTGTTTTCGATGTAGAAATGCTGGACATTTCTCGAGAGATTGTCGTGTACCCGCAAACAAATTCAACAAGAACCAAAGAGTACGATGCTTTAAGTGTGGAATAGAGGGCCATTATTCAAGAGACTGCCCTCAATCTTTAAACGACCAAGCGGTTGCAAACGGACTCCAAGCTGCGACCGTAGGAAACTGGCGCCGTTAAACACTACAGTAGTAGCTGTCGTTCCAAGTGTGCAAAGCACAAATAGTTATGATAGGATTAGGCATTTAGATACTAAGGTTAGATTTAATACTTTAAAGTTAAAAGTTTTTGGAAGCGAAAAAAAATTATTCAAATATTCAGGAGCGGCAGTGTCATTAATAAAGAGGTGTCAAAGTATAGGGTCATTACTTCAGGAGGAATTACCAATTTTAACAGATATTCAAAGAAATAGCTTAGAAGTGTTAGGAAAAACTAGAGTAAACATTGAATTAAATAACAACACTATTAGTCACGAGTTTGTAGTTGTAAAGAATATTTTTATAGATGAGGAGTTATTAGTGGGTGTAGATTTTTTGCAAGAGTTCGAAGTAGATGTATTGTGGAGTCAAAATTCATGTGTTATTAGAGGGGTCACGTTAAAATTGTTTCAAGAAGAAATAAGTGAGTTAGTTGTGACAGAAGAGAGTCAGGAAGAATTTTGTATTGATAAGATTGGAGAACAAGGTGGAGAGAATAAGCTACTTGGAGAAGAAGTAGTCACATGAATGTGAAGGCGCAGTGGAATATGCGTTTGAGTTGGGAGATATGTCAACGCAACCAATGATGATTATGAAAAACGAGGAATCAGAAGATGATATGAGATTAATGAAAGTAGATTCTGGACATTCAAGTGTAGAAGTTGTAGACTCAAAGACTAGCTATCTTTCGAAGCAAAATGAACAAGAGACTAGCTACCTCGCTGTTCATTTGCTACAAGAAATCACAATTCCACCTAGAAGTGAAGTTATCTGCAATGGATGGACAAAAAAGAGTGCACCTTCTTCAGAATTTATTATCGAATCAGTACGTGGAGGAGTAAAAAGAGTTATGGTAGCAAGGACGTTATGTTCTGCTGGAAAAACATTTCCAGTAAGAATGATTAACATGAAGAATGAAGAAATTAAGATTTTAGAAAGGGAAGTCATTGGACGAGTAGTAGAATGTGAAGTGGTGGAAAATAAAGAAATAGAACAAAAATATTTACACAGTGACAGCAGTAACGAAGCGAAGGATAGTTGTAAGAAACACGGAGTAGAAGAACCACAATTTTGAATATAGAACATCTATCTGAAACAGACAGGCAGCAGGTTGAGCATTTGTTAGCAGAATATAGTGATATTTTTAAAACGTCGGATGAACTGTTAACATCAACACCAAAAGTGAAACATCGAATCATAACCGAAAACGTGGTATTAATCGCCAAACGCCCATACAGAGTGCCATTTCATCATAAAGAAGCCCTTCAACTTGAGCTTGTTGAGTTTTTAAAACAAGGCATTATTCGGCCGAGTAGTTCACCATGGAGTGCGCCGGTTGTTATTGTAGTTAAAAGACAGCAACCCGGAGAAAAACCACACTTACGAGTATGCATTGATTATAGAGGATTAAATTCGATCACTAAAACCGATTCCTTCCCGTTACCAAATTTGCAGAAAACTTTTGATAGACTTACAGGTTGCTCCCTATTCACGACATTAGATTCAGTAAGTGGATACTATCAAGTAGAAGTTGAAGAAGAGGACAAGGAAAAAACCGCATTCAGCACACCAGATAATCATTTTGAGTTTAACCGAATGCCTATGGGGTTAAAGAATTCGCCTGCTACATGGCAGAGGTTAATGTATGTCGTTTTAGCAGGTTTAAATGGAATTTCCTGTCTTGTTTACTTAGATGACATCATCGTTTATAGTGTAGGGAATGTTCAGACACATTTGAAACTAGTACGTGAAGTATTTGAACGATTGAGGGAAAATGGTTTGAAGCTTAAACCCACAAAATGTAAATTTCTGCAGACAGAAGCAAATTATTTGGGGCATGTTATTACATCAAAGGGTTGTCAAGTAGACCCGGACAAGAAGGATATTATTAAAAAATTTCCGAGACCTGTGACTGTAAAAGAAGTCAAATCTTTTCTTGGGTTGTGTGGATTTTATTGGAAATTTGTTCCGAAGTTTGCAGACATTGCTAAACCTTTAACAATTCTATCCAAGAAAAATTTTCCATTTGTGTGGGATGCCAAGTAAGAAGAAGCATTTGATAAACTAAAAATAGCTTTGAACACTGCACCAATTTTAAAATATCCGGATTTTCGAAAACCATTTATTTGGGTAACAGACGCTTCGGACGTAGCTCTTAGTGGAATATTGTGCCAAAAATATGACAACTTTGAACATAAAAAAACTAAATAGAAACTAAATAGAAAAATACATAGAAACTAAATTACTGTTTCTACATAGAAACTAAATTACTGCCTAAAACTATCGAACGCTATCAATTTCAAAACAACACGAAAATTCAAAGCATAGTCCAACTAACAGCGTTCCTTTCTGAATATCAAATAGCTTTTTACGAACTACATAAATTAGCATGTATAACAATTACAGTTCCATCCTCCAGTGCGGCTTGCGACAGATCATTTTCTTCCTTGAAGAGGGTAAATAATTATTTAAGAACATCTATGCTACAGGAACGCCTTACAGATTTAGGAGTATTAAACATTGAAAAAACAATTGCAAAAAATATTAATTTGAATGAAGTGTTGGATGAATTTGCCCTATCTCATAAAAATAGTAGAATTGCTCTAATTTAATTTTTAATTATCTTTTATTTATATCTTTATTTAGCATTTGTTTTTAAATAATTGACTTTTATTTTATACACATATAATATACTTGTAATAAACTACAATTAAAAATTGTTTAATTATGATTTCAACATATTTTTTCCTTATTTTAAAAATATGTATTAGTAGTATAGGAGTCACCTGGGGGGAATATCCCCTCACCTACAAGCCTGGGGTAGAAGTGCACGTGTTCATCAGAAGACATAAATTATCTAATAAATTAGGGTAATTAATGGGCTTATATTGACAGGTCATAAAAATATCATTTTTAGGGATATGTGTTAAATAATTTGTCATATATAGGGAATGTTTTTAAACGATTTTACTATAAATTAGGATAATTAATGGGTTTATATTTACGGTTCATAAAAATATCATTTTTATGGATATGTGTTAGATAATTTGTCATATATAGGGAATGTTTTTTAAACGATTTCACAGATCTGAAAATATTACTAATTTTAATAACACTGCTTAGATGTATTCTACGAAAGTATCATTTTATTGTAATAAATAAGAATGGTTTTAAAGTCCCCGTTAAGAAATGAAGCGGAAAGTTCGTACCTATATGTATATAAAAGATGCATTTAAATAAAAAGGTTCATTTACAAATTAATTTTTGCAAATTAAGTTTGAAAATACAGAAATAAACAAATTAATCATGAATAGTGCTGATGTAATCGAAATTGTGTGGGATGAAGAAGCTGTGTTGGATCTAAGTTCTGATCAGCATGCCCAAATTGATGCTGACATTGAAGAAGCCCGAAGTGTAGTGACAATTTCGAGTGCAAGCGAAAGTGCAAGTGATTCACCTCAGGCTATTGATAGCCCGATTGAGTCGTGTAATGATTTTAAAATTGAAATGTAGTGTTGTTTCCGCCAAACGTATTATTTGGCGTACTACAGTAGTTGTGGTTCCGGTCAGCCTATGCCAGGCGAAGATTGGCTAGCACCGTTTTGCGGAAAGTGCACGGATGGAAGTATGAGATGACCGAAAGCCTATCATATTATGTGCCATTCTAGTGAAACAGAATTGATTCGCCATTAATATGGCCGAAAGTGTTATCGATGTGCGGAATTATTATATTCTTTCCTTCCGGCTGATTTTTGCGACGACTGCAATTGCTGAGATTTTAACTAGCAAATATTACTTTAAAAAAATATACGTAGAATATAAAATATATTTTAAATTTAAAAATAACATTTATATTGAAAATATTGATTGGCAATATGTATTTAAATATGGCAGCTTGATGAGGAAAATTTCCAAAAGGAAACCTCGTTTGAGTAATAAAATCAAAAAATATCCGATATCAAAAACAAATTCAAGTGCAATTTAACAAGACAATTTTGCAAATGAACAAATCGAAATCAATCGACTCATTTTGTATTTTATGTTAATAGTGCTTTTCATATTTCCAATTGATGGGTAATGCGCATGCTCTGTTTGCTCAACCTTCAAAAACTGCGACCAACAATAGGAGGTTTCAGGTGACGAACCCGGTTGTGTTTTGGTTCACTTTGATTTGCATATGACGTCTACGTTGGATTCGGATAGTATTGAAAATAAAAACACGACAAAATAGAATTACATATAAAATATATTTATTCTTTAATGAACTAAATAAGTGCGTATATCTTGTCTAATTAATTCTAAACAATTAACTATTAAAAATAGTAAATGTACTTATATATGTGTTTACATTACATTAATAAAGACATAAGTCAAAATGTTATTCGAAATACCAATTAGTCAGCATTCTCTTTCATAGCTGAGAACTAATAAACACTCGATTGATTTTGAACATGTTTACAACGTCGATCTATGCGTCGATCTGCATTACCGTATGCCGCGTATAACATTGTATTTTGTCTCTCTTTTCTCCACCGTTACTGTGCGTATTATTTGTTTCTTTCTGGTCGCAATGGCGTTTGCGTCGACATCTAAAAATCGCAAACGAGTTTTACATGAAAGTGACGTTCCTGGAGCGGCGCTAGATTCGAATAAAAGTATTGCTGATCACACTGTGCTTAAATTGAAACGGTGGTTGCAATGCCGGAATTTACCGTCAAGTGGAAAAAAAGAAGTTCTGATAGATCGGTAAGTTTTTCTGTCTAAATATCTTTACTAAAATATACTCTATATTTTTACAATTAATAATTTGATATTTTAGGGTTGAAAATTGTATAAGAGCGCGTCAAACAGATATTTTTGTAGGAGTTGATAGAGGTATATGGTACAACAACAAATTTTCCTTAACGCAAATTCAAGATAATTCTCTCGAAAATCGCACAAATATTTAAGCAACCAATAGAATGGCCGCATTTAAGCTTGTTGCTATAGTTACAATTGATCAACATCAATATTTTTTGGAAATATTTTGGAAATATTTAAAATATTTCCGATGTCACAATGAAAGATGTTGTCAAAATTAATTTATTGGAAAAAATTGGTAACATTAAATGAATCCAACAAATATATCAGAAAAACTAATTAAAATTAAAAACACAGTGATTGTAAGTAGTTTGTTGTTGGTTTCCAACGGAAGCAGAAGTGGAATAAGTCGAGTAAGATAGATGAAAAACTAAGATAGATGTAGAATGGAAATATCTAGTAGTAAAATGTCATTATAATTTATTAAATATTTTATAAAATATAACATCAATTAAGAGTTGTGCGATTTTCTTACCGAATACCATTCGTACAAAAATTAATTCCGAAATTTTTTTATCGCTTACACTCATGCATTAGTTAGCGTGAGGAAATCTGCCCTCGTCTGCGACTCGGGCAGATTTCCACGCCAACTAATGCATTCGTGAGCTTAAAAAAATTTTCTGGAAATAATTTGTGCACTTATGGTATTACATGTGATAATTTTACTGAAAATCGCACCATACTAATTTACGACCAATAGAAACGTTGCATTTGAGTATATTACCATGGCAACAACAAAATTTTTCGGAAATTTTATCCTACTACACCAAGCAGTAGAAAATTTCAGCGGAAATTATTATGTCAAAACAAATGTCAAAATAAATAATTTAATTAGAACTAAAAAATTAAATAAACTAACAAAATTAATGATTAAAATTAAAAACACAATTGTTTTATTTGGTACCGTATCTTTTTGGTACCGTATTTGTAATATTTGGTACCGTATCTTCCACAGCTTTATCAATTGCATTCAATGACTGTTTTCCGAAGCGCGACATTTTTGACTTTGACAGATTTAGTATTTTGTTTTCAACAATCGTTGCTCATAGATACGCAATTCTATTGCAACTTGATTAAAAAATATCAAAAATTTTTTGAATTCTGATCAATTTTTGTAAGTGTATTGGTGCGATTTTCTTACCGAATCTGCACTCGAGCATGAATTCATATCCTGGAAATTTTTTATCGTGCATTCCAACAACGTAATCGGGCCCTCGTGTTCCACTCGGGCCGATTAATACGTTGTTGAAATGCACTCAAAAAAATTTCCGGATAGAATTCATGCTCTTGTGAGATTACAAGTGAAAATCACGAGAAAATTTTTGAAAAGCATTGGAAACGTTCTAAAATGCATAATATGCAAGATTAAATTTAATTTACGTATTTTATTAACATTAATTTTTGATTTCCAAATAAATGTTGTTTGAGTTCCAATTTTTCGCTGAGGATTAGATGTTTGAGTGTGCTTCGATAGTTTCGAAGAAATTTGAGGCATAGATGCAGAATTATTAGAACATTCGGGAGTGATTTCCTCCTCTACCAGATGAGCCGTGTCTTTAAACTTATCTCGTTTTCGTTCGTTTCGTTCGTTTTTTAGTTTCTAAAAGTAGAACGTTATGATGAACGTTATGAAAGTTATGATTTTTTTATAGTTACTTACCCTTGCATTTTCGACATCTGAAACAGACATAGGATATGGATAGTTTTTGGTTGGTCTTTCTTCCACAAAATGTAGACTACACAAATGATGCCATCTTTTAACGTGGTTAAGATTATTAAACTTGCCGTCCACCCTATTGCACTTTGTGATCCAATTGTTGCACTTGTGACAATTACTGCATTGTGCCAAATGTTTATCGTCACCATCCACTGCTTTTTTCCTTACGGGTAAACATGGTTGAGGAAATTTTACAAATGGAATTGACGAACGTCTACTGTCCGTATTACAGGAATCGAATACGCAGCACTTGGTTGCACCAACTTTAAATAAATCTATTTCTTCCATATTGTTCAATTGTAAAATTACCGAAAAACACTAAACTCAACTCACATAAACAAAATTTTAAAACTCGACCGAAACATAACCTGTGAAATCTGACAAGCGTTTGTTTGTTTCACATTTACGTCAGATTTCTAAAATAACTGGCGCATGCGTATCAGAGGCAAATGAATTATGAAAAGCACTATTAATAAAATTTGACAAGTATTTTCAGACTACTTTAATTTTTAAGTTTTATGTGCATGTAGTCACGGAGATAACGAGGTATCACATTACAATATCCACTAAATATCCACTAAATAATACATACATATCCACAATACATATCCACTATATAATACATGACAATTTTACTCATGTATATATTATGACATATGAGTCAATGTTTTTCTCGGTTTTTGTCGATGTATGAGCGGATAAAATGAAACAAAATTTTTAGTGCATATTTAGTGGATATTGTAATGTGATACCTCGTTATCTCCATGACTACATGCACATAAAACTTAAAAATTAAACTAGTCTGACAATACTTGTCAAATTTTATTAATTAACATAAAATACAAAATGAGTCGATTAATTTCGATTTTTTCATTCGCAAAATTGTCTTGTTAAATTGCACTTGAACTTGTTTTTTATAGTGGATATTTTTTGATTTTATTACTCAAACGAGGTTTCCTTTTGGCAATTTGCCTCATCAAGCTGCCATGATAAAAACGCGAGTTACTTGATTCGTCAAATTTGTTTATTGAAAAAAATAAATATTTTAATATTTTATTCAAATTTGTTATTTGATTCGTCAAATTTCCAGGCAACCTCGTTTTCGTATTAACCTTACAAGATATCCGATAAAAAACAAGTTCTTGTGCATTTGCATACGAAAATAGACTAGTTCAGAACCTAGACTTGACAGCATCACATAAAAAATTTTCAATAACTATATTTCAAATTTGTCAATTGAGCAAATACTAAAGTGCGTTAATTCTGGAGTTTTTGAAAGTGGCCAGATATTACTAGATGTTAATGATGTTGTGAATGAAAAACTAATTTTTAATAATGAAATCATCCCTGATGATTATAGTGCCGTGTTTGTCAAGTTCAAAAAATATGTGCGGTATTTTCAAAAAAAACTGTATATAGTTGATTTGCTTTATAATGACAATTCCTCTTCAAGTGCCGGCTCGTCAAAAAATAGTGTTAGTGATCAAGGGTCATCGTCAAGTGCTGACCCTTTAAGTAATACTGTGAGTGATAGTGTAGATGGTCAAAATGATGATTTGACAATGTCGGAAATATTGCAACGCTTTAATTCAGGTATTTATGCGGATGATGCTATTTTATTGCAAGTGAACAATACAATAAATCAAAAACTTGTTTTTAACGGTGAAAGTGTTCCGCAAGACTTTATGTCCATTTTTCAAAAATTTAAAAACATTATTTCAAATATACTCGTGCATCAAAACAGAAATCTCAATTCACTCGACAATATAGTTAATGATCTATATTTTCAAACCGGTATGGGATTTGATTCGACCGAAACAACCGCGTTAAAGTTCATTAATTTAACCAATCAATCCTCAAGGAAATTTAATAAATTCAACACCATAGGACGTTAGTTAGAATTTAATTTCAAGGATACACCAGAGGATCAAAACATTTTGAAGTGGATTGAGGTATGAGATTTATTATTTTATATTAAATTCAAAAACAAAATTTTACAATACTTATAATAATTGTAGAATGCAATTGAAGAACTTTTGAACCATGTGCTCCGAGATGTCGATCGGGACGATTACGTAGTGCTCGTTTTACGCAACAGTAATTTTCCTGATAAACCGATAGCTGTTTTATTTCGAAAGATGAGTGAAATTAGTCAAAAAGTTGTTTTAAATATAATAGGGTGTGTGCTTCAGAGCAATGTCGATTTTTTTTCGAAAGATTTAATGAGTCTTCATGCGCATATTGTACGACCTGAAATCAGGTATGGCCGCATTAAAATGACAGGTATATCGTATGAAGAATACTGTCGACGTAAATCAGGTATTCATATAACACCTATCGTTGATTATAACGACAATAAATGTCTAGCTTATGCTATTAATTTAGCCATTTTATTTAAAACGGATTTACCAAAATTTAGTAAAATTAAAATAGACGAATTAAATCATACGGCTTCCGATTTATGTGTAAATGCTGATGTAAATCTGGCAGGTGGCGGGTCCTATGAACATATTCAAAAATTCCAAAGTTATCTTGTCACATATACAATTGTTATTTATAATTCGCGCGATGGATCCACGGTATAATTTGAGGGCCCAAGAGCTAGTGATAAAGTTGTTTTAAATTTGATGTTGGAACAAAATCAGTATAATGTTATTTTAAGTTTAACATCAGCTTTTTCAACTATTTATTTTTGCGAGCCGTGTAAGTTTTGTAATGCCTCCAAAAATAGACATTTGAAATGCCTTTTTATATGTCCAATATGCCATCAAACACCTCCATGCAAAGTCAATTCACCAGCTATAACCTGCCTGCAATGTAAGAGAGATTTTCGCGGTCCACTATGTTTTGATATGCATAAAAATAAGGGTTTATGTGATAGCTTAAAAAGATGCCTAAAATGTTTAAGAACATATTGGACTGCATCGAAACATATGTGTGGCGTTAAATTTTGTCAAGTTTGTTTGAAAAACTGTCCGATTTGTCACGAGTGCTATATGAGTGTAAATAAAAACAAAAAGGTTACAAATAAATCAGATAATTTTATTTTCATTTTTTATGACTTTGAATGCATGCAAGACCAAACGTGTACAGAATTATTTTCCTCATGAACCAAATTTGTGTGTGTCCCAGACAGTGTGCAATAATTGTGTAAATGAGGAAAATATTAATAATTTTTGTATGCAATGTGGAGTACGGCAACAAGTTTTCAAAAATAATCCGGTATCTAGCTTTATGGCATGTGTTAGTCATTTATATACAGCTAAAAAAAATATCTCTATTTATGCTTTAGCCCACAATATGAGAGGCTATGATGGCTGTTTTATTTTAAGAGAAATGATGAACAATGCCAAAAGCTGGAATCCAAAACCAAAAGAATTCCAAAAAACTTTTAATTTTAATGGCTTAAAAGGGTATTTTCCACATTTGTTTAATACCCTCGAAAATCAAAAAACTATACAGGTCTTTCACCTGCGGTGGAATATTATATGGTTGATCAAATGTCTGAATGCAAGCGAGAGATATTCTATAAATGGTATAATAAACAAATTAGTAATCATTACATTTTTGATTTTGAAACCGAAATTTTGAAATGTTGTATAGGCGATGTCGAAATCTTACGTAAGGGCTGCATCGAATATTGGCGTATGTTTCACGATAAAAATAATGTTGATCCGTTTCGGGAGGATACCACTATTGCTAGTGCATGCAATTTAGTGTATCGACGAAATTTCTTAAAGCCGAACACTATAGGAATTATGCCTGCCGGTGGTTATCGTCTTGCTGATAATCAGTCTCAAATAGCAATCAAATGGTTAAACTGGAAAATGTTTGAAATGAATGTGCATATTCAACATGCTGGTAACGACCGCGAAGTACGTTTACCTCATAACATTTTGGTGGACGGTTTTTGCGTGGAAACAAACACTGTTTTTCCTTTTCACGGTTGTGAAAAATGCTTCCCATATTCTACAAATGATAGCTTTCTAGATAATAAAAAAAAATACAACAAGAACAAATGTTTCAAAAATTTGAGTTCACCAAAATACAAGCTCAAGAATTCGATATGCAGGCTACAATTTAATAGAATGCTGGGAATGCAAATTTAAAAATCAACTCGCTATAAATCCACAAATTAATTTATATTTAAAACAACATTTTTCTGATGAGCATACGCCTTTAAATATTCGTGACAGTTTTTATGGAGGACGAACGAATGCAGTAAAATTATATCATAAAGCCGCGTCTAGAATTAACGAAATTATTAAGTATTTCGATGTTTGTTCATTGTACCCATTTGTTAACAAATATGGGAAAATACCCCATATAGGCCATCCAAAAATTTATGTTGACCAACAATGCAATTCTGTAGATATAAATTCGGTTGAAGGCCTAGTAAAATGTGTTGTTTTACCGCCACCTAATTTATATCATCCGGTTTTACCATACAGAATTCACGGTAAGTTAATGTTTATTCTTTGCAAAACTTGTTGCCAAAATCTTACACAAACTGACTGTACACATACAGACATTGAACGGTCATTTGTGGGCACTTATGTAGCTGGTGAATTAAGAAAGGCTGTCAAAAAATTATACAATAATTAAGATTATAGAAGTTTGGGAATTCAAAACTGTACAACACAATAGATTGACAAAGACCGATAGTTTGTTTGATGGCTACGTTAACAAATTTTTAAAAATAAAACAAGAATGTAGTGGCTGGCCTAACTGGTGTACTACAAATTCGGATAAAAATACATACATAAATGAGTATGAAGCTAAAGAAAGAGTTGTTTAGACCCAAATAACATTAAAATCAATCCTGGTAAACGATTTATCAGCAAATTAGAATTAAATTCTTTATGGGGCAAATTTGCTCAAAGGGAAAATTTAAAACAAACTGCAATCCTATCACAGCCGAAGGATCTATTTGCCCGTTTAACAGACCCCGCTAAAGTTGTCAATATCGTGTCTTGTTTACTTAGATGATATCATCGTCTATAGTGTAGGGGATGTTCAGACACATTTGAAACTAGTACGTGAAGTATTTCAACGATTGAGGGAAAATGGTTTGAAGCTTAAACCCACAAAATGTAATTTTCTGCAAACAGAAGCAAAGTATTTGCGGCATGTTATTACATCACAGGGTTGTCAAGTAGACCCGGACAAGACGGATATTATTAAAAAATTTCCGAGACCTGTGACTGTAAAAGAAGTCAAATCTTTTCTTGGGTTGTGTGGATTTTATTGGAAATTTGTTCCGAAGTTTGCAGACATTGCTAAACCTTTAACAATTCTAACCAAGAAAAATTTTCTATTTGTGTGGGATATGCCAAGCAAGAAGAAGCATTTGATAAACTAAAAATAGCTTTGATCACTGCACCAATTTTAAAATATCCGGATTTTTGAAAACCATTTATTTTGGTAACAGACGCTTCGGACGTAGCTCTTAGTGGAATATTGTGCCAAAAATATGACAACTTTGAACATCCGATAGGATATGTTAGTCGTAATGTCAACAATGCAGAACATAACTACTCGACTATAGAAAAAGAGTGCTTGGCGGTATTTTGGCAAATCGGTGCAATACCGGTAAAATACCGGCAAAATCAAGCAATACCGGTGCTATTTAGTTGGTACACCTTTCACGTTAATTACTGATCATGCACCGCTAAAATATTTGTTGAATATTAAGGATGCAAGCAGCAGACTTGCGCGTTGGGTCATGGCATTGTTAGAATATTCATTCGTTATAGAACACCGACCGGGAAGATTAAATACAAATGCGGATGTGTTGTCCAGAATGAAGACAAAGTTTTTATAAATGCAATAGACGAAGTAGAACCACAATAAGAACAATTTGGAACAGAAAACATATTATACAAGAATATAAAGCGGATCACACTTTAAACGAAATTTTTCAAAAAACAAAAATGGGAACTCAATCTGATTTTTATATTATTAACGAAGGAATGCTTTGTAAAACTCGAGGAATACTTGATAGACGAAACAAAATAGTAGCACCGGAAAGTATGAAGAAAAATATTTTAGAGTTATATCACATATCACCGTGGACAGCACATGGAGGTGAAAAGCAAACGTATGAACGTATTGCTCAAGAATTTTATTGGCAGGGAATGCGGGCAGATATTAAGAAATATATACAAGAATGTCATGAGTGTAACATCTTCAAACAATCAAAATTACCAAAAGCAGAACTGCAAAAGTTTAAGGTACCGGAAGCAATTTTCGAAAGATGTGCAATGGATATTGTGGGTCCATTAAACAGAACCGACAATGGAAATAAATACATACTTACATTCATGGACTATTTATCAAGATATGTTGAATTAATTCCTATCAAGGATATTCAAACACGTACGGTTGCAAAAGCTTTTGTAATAAATGTGATAACCAGACATGGAACGCCAAAAGCCTTGTTAACGGATCGAGGAACGCAGTTTTTGTCAGGGGTATTTAAAGAAGTTTGTAATCTGTTGGAGATTGAGCAAATACAAACTACTGCGTATAGATTACAATGCAATGGAATGATTGAGAGAATGCATGCTACTTTAAAAGATCGGTTAAAACATTTTGTTCAAAAGGTGCCTGGTACTTGGGATGAAATGTTGTGTTTTGTTGCAATAGCTCACAGATCAAGTATTCATAGCTCTACAAAGGAAACACCTTACTTTTTGTTGCATGGCAGAGACATGGAATTGCCATGTCAGGTAATGTGGAATCCCCCTCGATATAAGTATGATCTAGCTGAAAATTATGCTAGTGAGTTAGCTATACGAGTACATCAGTCATAATTAGTTGTGCGCGAAAACTTGAAAAAATGTGCTGAAAAACAAAAACAACAGTATAACAAGTATCGATATGCAATAACGCGAAAGTATTCGATAGGCGATAAAGTTTATATTTACACTCCACCAGTTGGAGAAAAACAAATACCTAGAAAATTTATACCAACATGCGGGTAGGGTCGTACAGAGTAATTGCAATACAAGGGGAAGTAAACTATAAAGTGAATAAAATATATGGGAAAAGAGAGCAGTTAGTTCATGTAGACTGCATGAAACCGTATAAAGGAGGTAACACTGACAAAGAAGACACACAGATAGTAACCAACGATCAAGAACCAAAAAAAGACAAACTAAGAACAGTTTTGCCTAGACAGGAATTTATTTATTCGAGTTCAGATGAAGAACAAGATTATTTTAATCAAAACGCAGATTTAGATGTTGATCAAGATGCAGACGAATCAGACGCACGTTCAGAACCCAGTGATAAGACTTCAATACAAAATCAAGGAGTAGAATTTGAAGCTGAAGCAGTTGCAGAATTACCACAAGCAGTTGTAGATTCACCAGCAGCTGACACAAGTACGCGATATAACACTCGTAGTCGAGGTGATGTTGAGACACATCCTTGGATGTATGAAAAAAAGAGGTATGAGATGCGGAAATAATCAGGTTAAATTGTTAGACAAAATAGATTTGTCAAGCTAGTTTTTTAATTTTTTTTTTATTTTAGATTTTCAAGTATATTTTTAGTATTATTTTTAAGTTAAAAATTTCGATGTTTAGTTTCAGGTATGCAATTACTAGTTTGTTTCAGATAAATACTGAAATGAATACTAGTTTGTATGTTATGATGCTGGTGATGAATGAACCATTGGTAAGAGCGTTGATAGAATATGATTGTGAAAAGTCAGAGTCCAACATCACTGTAATATCGTTGTAGAATTATTAAAAGAATTATTAAAACCGAAAGCAGGGCCCTATAGTGAGCCTATATAACAACTTCATAAGATGACGGAGAAACAACAGGAAACATCAGTGAAAGTTTGGTGAAGTGCGTATTGTGCGGAAACTATAAAACGTATATTGATAAAGGATGTAAGGCCAGTATGGTCCCTATAAGTTGTATGCATTAGGTTAGTTATCTGTGGTATATAATAGGGAAGATACATGAATTTTTTTTTTTTTTTTTTGCTTAAAATTATCTTAAATATATTGTTGGCCATGTGCTAAATATAAATCCGTAAAAAAAAATTTTTTTTGCATCAATTTTCTCTAAAAATCCGATTTAAAATTCAAATAAAAATCATGTGATCTGAAACGCTGCGCCGATTGGCTTGACGTCATCATGCATGGAGCTCGCCTCTACAAGTTCATAAATATAAGTCTTTTTTTCGCGAGCAAATAGTTTGAACTATTTGTTACTATTTATTACTATTTCGTTTTCGCGAGCCTAGTTATATACTCTACCGGAAGTTCCCCTACAGAGTCACCATACTATTTTATAACTATGGTTATAGATTTTAGAACTATGTTAACCGAGGTTGTTATGAATAGTTATAAGAAGAAATAATTGAAAAAATTTGAATTGATAATTTGAAAAAACACTTTGTCGGCGTATCAGCTGAACCAAATGCTTTACGGGTCCAAACGGAAATGTGTCTCTTGACGTCGTAACAATAATAGCAGACAGTTTTGTCGACTTGTATTTTGGAAATAGTTTATTATATTCATAATTGATTCACTTTGGAATTCAAAAGCACAAACAACAAACAATAAATCATTCACTTTTAAGGTTAGGTACGTTTTACAGCAACAAACAAAACAAACACCACCGGTGTCAAGTTAGTTAACAAACCTATAATCAAAGATCCAATAACTATTTATTACTTTATTCATTTTCGCGACTACTATATAACTAAGTGGAGAGAGTAAAAAAATAGACTATAAATATAAAAGAATACTACATATTTATTTTGCCACTATAGCGGATATGACCGAACAATACAATAATTGAAGAATAAATAATATATCATTATTAAAATTTTCGTAGGAAATAGTCCATGTTCTTAAAGTGAAGTGAATTATATTCAGGTTGGGTTTGAATTAAGTCTGTCTTCACATGCGAAAAGTTTTATTAGCTTTTAGTTAGCGTTTTATTAGCGAAAAGTTTTATTAAATCAGCTTAGCTGATTTAATAAAAATTTAATAAAACAAAACAAAACAAAACAAAACAAAACAAAACAAAACAAAACAAAACAAAACAAAACAAAACAAAACAAAACAAAACAAAACAAAACAAAACAAAACAAAACAAAACAAAACAAAACAAAACAAAACAAAACAAAACAAAACAAAACAAAACAAAACAAAACAAAACAAAACAAAACAAAACAAAACAAAACAAAACAAAACAAAACAAAACAAAACAAAACAAAACAAAACAAAACAAAACAAAACAAAACAAAACAAAACAAAACAAAACAAAACAAAACAAAACAAAACAAAACAAAACAAAACAAAACAAAACAAAACAAAACAAAACAAAACAAAACAAAACAAAACAAAACAAAACAAAACAAAACAAAACAAAACAAAACAAAACAAAACAAAACAAAACAAAACAAAACAAAACAAAACAAAACAAAACAAAACAAAACAAAACAAAACAAAACAAAACAAAACAAAACAAAACAAAACAAAACAAAACAAAACAAAACAAAACAAAACAAAACAAAACAAAACAAAACAAAACAAAACAAAACAAAACAAAACAAAACAAAACAAAACAAAACAAAACAAAACAAAACAAAACAAAACAAAACAAAACAAAACAAAACAAAACAAAACAAAACAAAACAAAACAAAACAAAACAAAACAAAACAAAACAAAACAAAACAAAACAAAACAAAACAAAACAAAACAAAACAAAACAAAACAAAACAAAACAAAACAAAACAAAATTAGCTACTAACTACTTACTCTTAATCCTACTGGAAGGCGAGAATGGACATAACCGTATAACATTTGACTGACATCTTAAATAAAAATAAAATAAAATATTATTAACACTTATTATTAGTAATTAGTTAGTTATTAGTAAAATTAATTATTATTATTTATATATGTTATTAGTTAAACGAATATTATAAAACTTACCCATTTTGTTGGTTATTAATATATATAAAACCGAAAAAACTGACAAACTTATCAACCACAGATTAATAATTGTACTGAAGAATATTGCTTTCAGATCAGGGCTAGCGATCTATAGCATTTTTTAAATTTATCATTTAAATTTAAGTGGGGCGGTCGGAAAGCAACGCTAACTAGATGTCGCTACATTACAATTTTATTTCATACTTTTTAGCTAAAACACGTAAAAAGTTATGAATTACAATATATTTTTCAAAAAACAATTAACAACCCAAGCTCATGTATTATTATGTTTATCAAATTGTGCCTTGGTTAATTATTTATTAAATTTTGAAGTTTAAAATTTTTTCTATTGATTTTTCACAACTCGTGTTAACAGAAGCCCAAAAAAGTATGTCAAAATCTATCTCTAAAAGTTCAAAGCATATTTAGCAGTAATTTGACTAAAAAGTATGAATCAAATGTGAAATGGTGCAAACTGTAAAAATTTTAAATGACATTTATTGCCATGTTAAATGCCGTTTAGTTCGGTAAGCTAATCACAGATGGCTCCTAATCAATATAATACCGTACATTATTGTGTTTGTGCACCTAGGCACACTGAGTGACGAGTGTAACTCTATCCTTTTTCGATTAGGTATAAAACAAAGAATAGAGATGTACTATTATTATGCAGAAGCATATATGTATTTTTGTTGCGATTGTAATATGCTGAAAATGTTAGAAGGCAGATTTCTTTGGGTTAATTAATTTTCCTCAACAGAAACCGCTTTTATAAAAATAAATGTGTACACAGCGCATTCTAGAAGAAATCGTTTGAAGTAGCTCCGGACAATTCAAGATGTCTGCCGATGAGGATGACACTGTGAATTGCGCTTATTGTAAAGAATTAGTTGGACCTAATCAAAAAATTATTGGATGTGATAATTGTGAGAAATGGTATCATATCAAGTGTGTGCATATAAATGATAATGAATTTAAAGTAATTTCAAACTGTGAAGGAATCAAATGGTTTTGCCGAGTGTGTGTCATTAAAAATGAGGTGAAGAAAGACATTTTGAAGCCAATTTTTGATGAAATTCGTAGCATACGTATAGACTTAAATAAAACGAGTGAAGCAAAAAAGGAAACGTTTGCAAGTGTGGTGCAAAATTCAAACCCAAAGAATGTAATTATGATCAAAACCAAAGAAACTTTGAATGTAGAGGAGGACATCGAAAATGAAATAAGAAAAGTAATTAATCCAGGAAAGTTACATATTGGCGTCGAAAAAGTTAGAAAAATTGACAATAATAAAGTAGCTGTAACGTGCGGTGATCAAGAAGATATGGAAAAATTAAGAAGTGAAATTGTCAATAAAATGGGAGAAAAAGTGAACGTTACAATCGCTAAACTTAAACAACCTTTAATAAAAGTAGTCGGAATAGATAAAGAAATAAAAGAAACCGAATTGTTAAAGACGATTGCGGATCAAAACAAATTGATTGAGAGGGAAAGTCTAAAGTTGGTGAAATTCTACAAAGCTAAATCAACTTTATCGGCTTTAATTGAAGTGAACGGAGACATATTCAAGAAAATTATGAAAGAAGGTAAATTGAACATTGGATGGCGTGCATGCAGAGTATACGAATTCATAAATATAATGAGATGTTATAATTGCTGTGGATTTTTTCATAAATCGAAAGACTGTACAAACGAAAAGACTTGTGGAAAATGTGGGAAAACTGGACACGTAACGAAGGACTGTGTGGGAGACTTATCGGAAAAATGTGTTAATTGCATTATGCACAATAAAAAATTGGGGTTATCGCTTGACGTTAATCATAGTGTATTTAATACGGCTTGTGAAGTGTTGAAAAAAAAAGTGGAGCAACAAAAACAACATATTAAATACGGTAAATAGCAACCAATTAAACAAGGGAAGAATATAAACATTTTTTTGCAAAACGCGCAAAGCTTAACTGCAAGTTTTGATGAAATTGAAAACTTTATATTGTCTAAAAACCCGGATATTATGTGTTTAACTGAGACACACCTAACTGACGAAATAGAAGACTTTGAAGTAAAAGTGCTTAATTACAACATAGTTCGGGTAAATTCTATTAGTCGACATACAGGGGGAGTACTATTTTATATTAGAACGGGTATTAAATATTCAATCTGCGAAAGTTTTGTTGTTCAAATGAATTATTGGGTCTGTTTAATCAAAGTTGAAATTGAGAAAAAAGTTTATTTTATAGCTTGTATATATCACTCACCTAGTAGTGCTGATAATGTTTTTTTAGATTGTTTTGATGTATTGTGTGAAAAATTGTTTGATGGAAGATATAAAAATATAATTTTATTAGGCGACTTTAATATAAACATTAACGAAAACACATGTTACGCTAATAGATTAAAAAAATGTATCAATGATTATGGATTGGTTCAATGTATTGAAGACTATTCGCATATTGCCATGAATGGGCAAAAATCTTTAATTGATTTGGTTATTTGTAATATTGAGGGCTTAGTTTGTAATACAACAGATGAATATATATTTAATAGGCACTGTTTAATTAAAATTACGCTTGTACAAATTTTAGACAATAAAAGGAACAATTTAATAATAAGAAAAAAACTAGTTGATTACGAGCAGTTTGCTGAAGCAGTAGGGAATATGCAATTAAACTATAATATGGACTTGAATAATAGGATGAAGTCATTCTGTGATAAAATGATAAGTATTATTGATGTTTATATGCCAAAAATAGAAATAACAGTAAAAGGGAAAACAAAACCGTGGTTTGATGATAATGTTTTAAATTTAATCAATGAAAGGGATAAGCTGTACAAAAGATATGTATTTACAAAAAATGAGACTGATTATAATAATTATAAAAAGTTGAGAAATTATGTAACAATGATGGTTAAACAAAAAAAAATTTTTTTCTTCCAAAAAACTATTGATGAAAATAAAACGGATTCTAAACTTATGTGGAAAACGCTAAAAAAGTTAATAAATAGTGGAAATAATGAATCATTTGAAGTGCTAGAAATAAACGGAGTTGAAATAAAAGACAAAAATTGTATAGTAACATCATTTAATAAGTATTTTATAGAGAGTATAAATGAAATTGTATCTTTGTTCTCTGAGGTAAATTTAGAATTTGTTGATAATTTTTTGGATAGAAAGTTGAATGTTTTAGAATGTTTTAAATTGCTTAACGAGGATAGTTTAAAATTGATTATTCATGAACTAAGCAATAAAAAAAGCCCAGATGATATACATATGGAACTGTATAAAGTTGCGTACAATAAGCTAGTGAATAATTTATTAAATTTGATTAATAGTACTTTAGAACAAGGATTAGTTCCCGATACTCTTAAAATCTCTACTGTAGTACCAATTCGGAAAGTAGTCAGAACAAAGAGTGCTGATCAATGTAGACCTGTAAACATGTTACCGGCATTATCCAAAATTTTAGAAAAAGTAGTGTGTAACCAAATGTGGGAATTTTTGACAGATAACAAAATTTTGAATGATTTCCAATCAGGCTTTCGAGAGGGACATAGCTGCGAAGCTGCTTTCCAGTATGTGCTGAATGATTGGCTGATTGCAAAAGATAACAATCTAATGACAGTAGTAGTTTTCATTGATTTAAAAAGAGCGTTCGAAACAGTAAACAGGGCTATATTATTGAGAAAATTGGAGATGATTGGCTGTAAAGGGGTAGTGCTGCAATGGTTTAAAAGTTATTTAAGTGATAGGAAACAAAAAGTTAAATGTGATGCAGTAATTTCAGGTGAACTCGATGTCGATTATGGAGTACCACAGGGGAGTATACTTGGGCCCTTATTGTTTTTAATCTATATAAACGATATATTTAAGGTGGTCAAAAATTGTAAATGCCATTTATTCGCTGATGATATGGTTTTGTATATATCGGATAATAACCTAACTACATTGTTTCTGAAGCTCCAAGATGATATAAAAAAAATTTGTAAATGGTTAGAAATAAATAAATTGTGTTTAAATACTTCTAAAACAAAAGGAATGTTGATAGGAAATAAGAAAATTGTTAGGAAATGGTTAGATGATAACTTTACTATAGATATTAATGGAGTGGAAATTGAGATGGTAGATAAAATGAAGTATTTGGGTATAATTGTAGACATGAAACTGAAGTTTAAAGATCATTGTGATTATATAATTAAAAAAATTTCAAGAAAACTGGGTGTATTGTATAGATGTCAAAATAGTTTGAGTAGTTGGTCAAGAATGGCAGTGTATAATACCATTATTCTTCCACATTTTTGTTTTGCTGGAACAGTGTTATATATGGCAGATGCAGGTGATATGAAACGTTTGCAAGTACTACAAAATAGAGCGATGCGTATAATCCTAGGATGTAATAGATATGAGCCTATTGAGCAAATGTTGAAAACACTTAATTGGATGAATGTCAGAGATATGTGTCAATATCAAGCACTTTTGTTTATTTTTAAAATTAAAAATGAATTATTACCATCTTATTTTAACAGTGTTGTTACAACCTATATAAATGTTCATACATATGAAACTAGAAATGCAATCGATTTTGTTATAAATAATAAAAAGAGTAGTAGAAGCTATAATAGCATTTTTGGAAGAGCTCTAGGAGAGTATAACAGATTGCCAGAAAGTATTAAAAGTTTAAAAAAGTTGAATAGATTTAAGACTGAGCTGAAAGAAACTATGTTATTGTAAAATTGTTATAGTTTTTCTGCTTTTGATATTTGTTATTATTTCTTATTGTTATAAACATTAGTTGAACATACATTGTTTATTTTTGTTAGTGTATAGCCAGGTGCTAAATAAAGATTATTATTATATTATTACAACCATCTTCTTTACCCACTTGTTCTAAATGGGCATAACCCTACGCTCGTCTTAAGATAAACATACAATATATATCATAAAGACCATGCCGCAAAGCAATTTTAAAATAATATACTCATATAAGTGTTTCTTGCTGCGGTTTGTTATTTTAGATATATATTCTATAATGATTTATTAACTATTAATTAACATAATCATTAAGAAAACAAAAGTTATCGATTCGCATTCGATATAAAAAGTTCGCAATCGCTAAAACAAAAATCATTCAGTTTGAATCACAACTCGAGCTTGCTAGTTCAGCGATATATATAGTTCGGTGTTTATTGCAATTTTCCTAAATAAAATAAACCAAAGATTTTAACACTCTCAAACAGTGCATCAACCACATCGAAAATAAAAGCTGATATATCCGTTTCAATTGTATATTTTGAAGTATGTGTTTTAAATATTTATTTATATTGATAGCATTTTACTAATGTTGATAAATTATTTTTAAAAACAATGGAAAATCTTTATAAAACATATTTGCAATCTATGTTTGCTAATCAAAATGCAAAACGGGATATATCACGACAAATTATGAAGCGAAATTTTTATGGTGAATATTTAAACTCGGTTTTAATAAGAAGAAGAACCGAAAACCGAATACTGGAAGAAGAAAACGAACCGCAACCCAAACATAAAAAGCTTGATAATACAAATAAGTATCTCAATATATCAACAAAATTTTAAATCCTAAGACACAACACAAAGATGCAAGCGAATCGAATCTTCAGGAAAAAGAATTAGTTTTAACTTATCTGGAAACAGCATTTAGAAAAAGAATGATGACTCATGCGATATTAAACATAAACCAAACCCTCGATCCAAAGCGATTTTTACAAACAACACAAAATCTAATACAATCGAAAGTAGATGAGGCGCGAAAAATGGCACCGATTAAAGCACAAATATCTCTAGTTTGTGAGATGCTTCTTCCAAAGACAGAAGAAATAAAGACGATATATCTGAATTCGAAATACATTGCTATTTTCCTTACGTCTGATATATCAGAATGGTATAATGAGGCAATGGAGAAAATTTTAATGCGATTGGATACATTTCAAGAGCGAGGAAGCGGGTGGGCATTGTACAAAATAACACAACTCAATTTAAACATTAACAAGTATACACCATTCACCGTGGGGAGCAAGTTTTTTACTTTACCTAAGTATGTTCAAGCCCGAAAAGCGGTAATAAATGTGCAATCTGATGATGAATGCTGCTTTGCTTGGGCGGTGATTTCAGCACTTCGACCGGCTAAAAACAACCCTCACAGACTAGCTTCGTATCCTAATTTTAGAGATATCCTTAATTTGGATGGAATAAAGTTTCCGATGGATTTATCTCAAATTACCAAATTTGGGGAGCCGAATTATATATCGATTAACGTGTATGCATTGAAAAAGAAGAATGATTGGCTAATTTTAAATAAATGTGATGGTGATGAAACAAATCCTCCAAACAAATCAGACAATCAAAATATAAATTATGAAGTGCTACCTGTGTATATATCGAAGCATCATAAAAACGTTCATATTAATTTATTAATGGCTGAAATACCTAGTGCTACAACAACAACAGAACAATACCCAAAATACCACTTCTGCTGGATAAAAAATTTGTCTAGATTGGTGAGTAAACAAATGGTTGAAAATCATCGTGCATGTCGTTAAGATAAATTCGAACAGCATAAAATTGATTGTACAAATTCTATACCCGTAAAATGTGTTATGCCCACAGACTCTACTAAATGGATTTATTTTAAAAATTATAAACATAAACAGATGCATCCATTTGTAGTTTATGCCGATCTTGAATGTCTTATTTTACCCATTGACACATGTCAACCTAATGATTCGAAGAGTTATACATATCAATATCAAAAGCATATACCATTTAGTGTTTCATATTATTTAAAATGTGATTTCAATGATAGTTACTCAGAATTTGATTTATATAGAGGGGAGGATTGTGTTGAGTGGTTTGTAAGCAAACTCAATCTGATTAAAGATAAAGTATCTCATATTTATGATGATAAGAAGGAAATGCTACCGTTATTACAAGTCGAAATAGATGAATTTGAAAATGCAAAAATTTGTCACATTTGTGAAATGAAACTTTATTCAACCTTCAGACTTTGCGTTAGATGGTGAAGAGGAAGATTGGTTAACTAAAGTTAGGGATCACTGTCATTTGACAGGAAAATTCATGGGGGCTGCTCATATTAGCTGTAATTTTAACTTCAAACCACCTTCAGACATTATTGTGATTTTTCATAACCTTCAGGGTTATGATGCACATTTTATAATTCGCGAATTATGCGAGAAAAAGGTAATGGGTAAGGATAGAAAAATATATTTAAAAAATCCGGGTAAAATTTCTACCATCCCCATAAATATGGAAAAGTACAAGTCGTTTACTAAGTATAATTCTACAAACAACATAAAAATAAAGTTTATAGATTCGTTTAATTTTATGAGTTCATCCCTGGATAAACTGTCATCATATTTAAAAGAATATGATAATACTAAAAAGTATTTTGCAAATCTGTCAGAAACGAAATTAAAATTGCTATGTAGAAAGGGTGTTCTACCTTACAGTTACTTAAACAACTTTGATCGTTTTACAGAAACGACTTTGCCTGAACGAAAACATTTTTTTAATAATTTATCTCAATCGGATATTACTAATGCAGAATATGATCATGCTCAAACAATTTATAGAGAATTTGGATGTGTAAATCTAGGAGAATACACAGATCTATATTTGAAAACAGATGTACTTCTGTTGGCAGATGTTTTCGAACAATTTCGTTTGCTATGCAAAAAAACCTATGATTTAGATCCTGCAAATTATATAACCGCCCCCGGATTATCTTGGGACAGTTTATTAAAATTAACCAAAGTCAAACTCGAATTGTAGTTATGGAGCAGGAAAATATATGGGTAAACCCAATTTCAAAGACAGAATTATTTTTGATGAGAATTTTGCAGCCATTTAATTATATCGCCTGAAAGTTACGTTTAATAAACCTCTGTATGTGGGGATGGCTATTCTAGATATTAGCAAGTGTTTAATGTACCGATTTCATTATGAATATATAAAAAAGAAATATGAATCTGCAAGTTTAAAATTATTATACATGGACACTGATTCTCTAATTTATTTTGTGATAACAAACAATTTTTACAAGGATATTTTCTCAGACCTACCACAATGGTTTAATACATCTGACTATGATGAAAATAATCCATTTAATTTCCCCAAAATTATTAAAAAAGTTTTAGGCTTATTTAAGGATGAATTGAACGGTGAAATTATGGTGGAGTTTGTTGGTTTACTTTCGAAGATGTATTCATATTCAGTAAATAACAGAACAATTAATAGAGCCAAAGGGGTAGTGGTAAATCAGTGGCTCAAAATCTAACTCTGGAAGAATATAAGAAATGTCTGTTTGAAAAGAAAAATGTATATAAAACTCAAGATAGAATTGTCTCAAAGCAACATGAAGTTTTCACAGTTAAACAGAATAAAGTTGCGTTAAATTATAATGATGAAAAAAGATATATCACTGAAAATAATATAGAAACACTACCGTGGGGACATTATTCTTTAAATGTTTAAGTTAGCACACACTAAGTTTATTGTTTATGTATAAATTTTGTAATGATTTTATATGGATAAATTTTATTGTATATTAAATGTATTATCCTCGGTATCATCTAATTAAGTGAAATAAATTTGTAAAAAAATTGTATTTTTTTATCATAAATCCTATACCTCAAACATTTATGTCAATCAATAATAAGTTTAATCTAATACATTTGAAACAAAGCGCTGCTCATATAATCTTTGACGAGCATCCATATCAAAAATAGATTTTATTTTACTCTCCACATCCACAACTCGACGGTTAAATCTTGATCGATCCCTTGCAGCTTCTTCCCAAAATCCTTTTCGTGCTGCTTGATAAGCAAACGCCCATTGAACCATTGGGTATCTTTTATTTAGATTGGTAGCAAAGCAAACATGACCTTTATTTACAATGTTGTCTGACAGTTTTTTTTTTACACATTCAGAACAATTACGTATCATTTGTGGAGGGCCATCAATTTGATCTCTAGCAGATTTGTTATAATGTTGAAGACAACGTCTACAACCATAAATACTTGAATTGCGCTTTAATTTGTTTGATAGTCTTTCCCAAACACATTCTATAGACTCAGCAGCAAATGTAGTTAAAAATTCTACTGGTAAACACTTAATTTCTGGAAGCGACATCAATGCAAGATCTTTGAATTGGTAAAATGATAATATTGCTTGTCCTACCGTGGGTTTTTTTGATGTGTCATATACCATTTATGTAAAAGTTGGATGTTTGTAAATGCACAATGATTAGTATTAGCATTTGCATGCGGTGAAGAACATTTTTGAAATTCAAACATTGGATTTCGTAATAACTTCAAAGCTGGACACCCCATATCTTCCAAGTTTTTAACATTATTAAAACCACAATTTTCTAACCATTTTTGTTTATCCAACCCTTTTACATAAATTAGCATAGCTTCACGCAACGCTTCATGAAGGATATTATTCAAATCTTCGTAGGGTATACCAACGGTTTGCCAATGTATACTATGATGGTGATTCAGAAGCCAATTCTTTGATGGTTTTTCAGAATTTAAATAATCATAATCGTTTGGTGCACTAAATACAAATTCTTTTGCATTTTTTAGATTATCAACTGGGACTAATGCTACTTCTTTAAATATGAACCTGTTTTTTTTTCATAAAACCTTGAAAATCTGCAATGAACTCCATTGTTTGAATCGAGGTATTAGACTAACTTCTGTACCCTACCGCTAATTGGTTTATACTCAATGATTCGATCATGTAAAATCAAACAATAGGCCGTGGTATTCGCGGGGAATTTTTGTTTTGATTCAAATTCTAAACGAATGTCAACTGGAGCCGACTTAAGAGACTCATTTTGTTCAGAACAATCTATTAGAATTAGTGGAGCAATATTTATAAAATCAGATTTATTTAACAACGGTTCGCTCTTATGTGAGTAGTATGCATTTTGAAATCCTGCATACATATCAAAGAGAAGCGCATATTGATTATGATCAATATTTAAATCCATGTTTCCGTATGGATACGATTGGGAATTTAAATACAACTTAACATCACTAACATGACAATGATCAAACTTACTCACATCAGTATGAGCATTATTTTTTCGGTTGGTTTGAAAACCAAGAATTACAAATCTGGGTTTTTCTAACTGAGTGGCAGTTTTTATTCTCCAAATTTGTTTTTCTGTTGATTGAAGCATAGGATTTTCATATAACTCTTATGCTCGAAAACTCACTGAAATTGTTGGATCCTTTTCGATGTATTGTAACATATCAATTTTTTGTTTATCAGAAAGCGTGATATATGGCACCCTCCATTCAACTTTGTTCAAAACGAACTTGAATGGTTCGACGACTGTTTGAACAATAGCGTTTAAATCGGTTCTTGATCTAACCAGGATAAGTTCATGTTTGGTATTCACAATAACTTTGAGATAATCTTCAGCAAAACCCAAAAGCATACTAAGAGGTATAATTATATCAAAGTATCCGTCAGCATTAGTTATTGTGGGGTTAGGACTAGCTTTCCATCCAGCATTTTCCAACATTCGGCTTTTGTTAATATTAACAGAAAAATATCCTTTTATCGTGGATGTAATTCCAACATTTTTACATCTATCGATTTTTACTCCATTCAATTCATAGCGAATTTCATCAAACAAATGACATATTCCATTGTTTATAATGTTTGTATGTGCTACAGCAGTACTATCTTCTTTCAACAACCGACCAAAAATATGCAAACTGCTTTTGTTAGGTCTAACATATAAATCTTGATTTTGAATCGTTATTCCAATTTCATCATTGTTATTAAACGTGCATGATGCGTATGGTGGATGTGCATGAATTTCATTGTTAGATATTGAATCATCATACTCAACATTGAAGCGAATATTTAACATATTAACCATAATTGAATTTTTTTTTAAATGAATTGATAGTATAGTAGTAACTTTAAATGAATTAGCTATAAACAACTGTAAATATTTGGTGATCACTTTTGTGCAATCCAATTTTACTTCAAAACTGGTGGAGTTCTCGATTTGGTGGGAACAACTGTTAGATTTAGACTCTCTAGAATTGCTCTGTTTGCTGGTGTGAGTGCTTTGATTTGCGGTGCACGAGTGATCTTCTTCTTGCATTGCTCCTCTTTAAAATATGTTTTGATAACACTTTTTATACATTTAACATCATCATATCTATTGTAAACAACACCCATTTTAATATTTTCGTATGTGCAACCTTATCGTTATGACTTCACCTCTAAAATTGACTAACTTATTATCCTGATCGAGTATTTGAAAAGTTATATTATCTATAATCCGCGTGTTTATCGGCAAATAAATAACGTTTACAGGTTCTTGAACTATTTTATATCCAGGTGGTACTATTGGAAAAAACTCATATAGCGTGTGTGCTCGCTGGTCATTTAAATAAGCACCACTAATTATATTACATTCAACGCGTACTGTATTAATTTTCAGGATATTAACCGGAAGATCAGATTCATATTGAACATTTGGTTTTAGAACCTTTTTCCTAAATCCTAGCAATTTATAGATGGAATCTTCTGGACTAAAGTTTATACTTCGATTGTACTTTATTAAACATTTCAAAGTATTATTGTTTGCTTTCAATTCAAAAACAATTCCTTTGCTTTCTACTTCGTTCTTTATATATTCAGCAATATCTGTTAACTCATACGAACCCACAAGTAAAGTGATAACAAAATCATCAACGTAAAATTTATAATGGTCTTCATCAATATTTGGAATGGAATTAAAGGTTTGCAGATTAACCAAACCTAACTCATAATTTTCATTTTCGGGTAATTCAATTGGAGGACAATAATTTGTTGATAAAACCGATTCATTACCAGAGAGTGAAAGGGTAAACGGCCGTGCTAGCCGGTAGAATATCAAATGACTTCCAAATAATATATTTATTTATATATGTATTATTCATATAATTGGTTACATAGAAATTTGAAACATAAATGGCCGCATACAAACGTATCATAGTTTTGATAAGTTTCATAGTTATAATTAACGCTGCCTCTTAGATACCTAACTATTTCCGATAGTGGACTAAGATTTCCAAAACTATCAAAGTACATAACATTACTTCTTCGTTTTTTTATAGCATACCCAGTGGGTGCCAAGTCCGTTTTTATTGTCTAAGTTTACAATACCATACTCATTTGTATTAACTTTGGTTGGTAGATCATTTCTCATAAAGACACCACGGAAATTTTTAATCCTAAGCTGTTTTGCATAGTAATGCAGCTCATTATCGTTTAGTGCTCTATCAGGCAGCTTACTTATTAGTTTTTTGAAGTATTGTTTGGTGGGGAAATAAATAACCCATAACCCTTCTTATATGGTTTTATATATAACCCACGACCACCAATTTTCACAGCTTCCATTGCTTTATTATGACGCACGTTTTCCTCAAGCAGTTTCTTAGCTGCGCTAGCATCGTTAACAGCTTTAGCAATACCAGCCGCCCCGCCAGCCAAAGCCCCGGCCGCGCTTAATCCGGCAAATATTGGAATAAGCATGGGTAAAAATCCACCTGTCTTGGGTGTTGGTATAACTTTAGGTGTCTTTACACTATTTTCACCTTCAACAGTTTTCATCAAACCATTAACAGCGTTTAATGCGCATTTAATCCTTTTATTTGAATCGCATGTTTTAGCAGCTTTTACAGCTTTTTTCGATATGCTTATAAGTTTCTTAAAAGACATTTTTTTTTATTGTCGTATTTAAAATTTTAATTTTGTTTTTAGAGCTTTGCCCCATACCAAGTTTAGTTTTAGCTTTCGGTAGCATTTGCTACCGACCATGCAATAACTTTTTCACCAATCTTAGCATCTTTTGCAAAAACTCCCTGCCAAGCTTTGTCGGTTAATACTGCATCAGCTTTATGTCGATTGGTAAGACTATCTTTGTTTTGTGAATATGCAATATCATGTTCATTACATGCTGCATCTAAAGGATTTATACCAGGATCTCCCTTTTGTAAGCGTTTCGATAATTTTGTGCCAGGACCACAGTGTTGATATCCAGGTACATGCATTTCAAATGGAGTATTATGAATCGCCCAATTGAGTATTCCTTTTCCCCTGATTGTTTTTCGTTTAGCGCTTTTCTTTTTTTTTACACTCCATCTTTACGCTTCAGCGTTCACTAACCAATTGATTATAATTACAAAACGTAATGGGTTATATAATCAGTTACATTCAAGATGCGAATCAATCAGCAGCAAGACACGCTAAAAGTTTCAAACTATGATTTGCTAGCAAACAATAAAAAAACTGTTAGAAAAAGACATGGAGCATTGTTACCAAACACAATAAGATGTATTATTTGCGGTCCTTCAAATTGTGGCAAAACGAACGTGTTATTATCACTGCTCGTGCACAAAAACGGTCTTCGATTTGAAAATGTTTATGTATATTCCAAATCTTTGTTTCAACCTAAATATGAATTACTACGAAAAATATTACAACCTATTGAGAGTATTGGTTATTTTACATTTTCTGAAAATGAGTGTGTAATACATCCAAATGAGGCCAAAACAAATTCTATTTTCATTTTTGATGATGTTGCATGCGAAAAACAATAGTATATTAAGTATCAAGAACGGTAAGGGTGGTTTACTGGTCGGAGACAAAAGTTTGGGGATTGAGCGAAGCGAAATCCCCAATTTGTCTGAGACCAGTAAACCCTTAACGTTCGTGATGCTTATAGCGTTTTTTGCACGGTCAAAGTTTAGAAAACACAATAAATACTATTATATTAGTTTTAAAATTACGTCTATTTAATTATTATGTAGTAGGCTCTTATAGAAACCAAATCTTGATCATTATGTTGTTACACTTTTTGTGTCAGTCGTAAATAATAATATATTAAGCATTAAGAACTGTAAAGGTCTTCCACTGGTCGAAAACAAAAATTTGTCTAAGACCAGTAAACCCTTAACGTTCTTGATGCTTATGGCATTTTTTTGCGCGATCAAAACTAATAAAACGCAATAAAATATTATTGGATTAATATCTAAAATGACGTCTATTTAATAATTGAAGTAAACGCTCTTTTGAAAGCAGTCGTTTCTATGATTGTTTTTCTATAAAGATATGTTGATTTTATTATCATGTAAACGGTAAGGAATTACTTACCGTTCTAGGACGGCAAGAACAGCTGTTAGGCATAGCAACCGTAAAATCAACATACCGTCAAGCAAAATGTCACGGTAAATAGACAAAAAAAGATTGATCGTGCAAAAAATAATATTAGAGAATATTTTAGTATGGGTCGACATAAAAATGTTGATAGTTTTTATTTATATCAAACATATACTCGTATCCCCAAACATCTCATCAGAGACAATACAAATTTAGTAATTTTGTTCAAACAGGATGATCTGAATTTACGGCATATTTATGAAGATCATGTAAATACAGATATGAAAATTGTTGATTTTCAACGATTGTGTAGATTCTGTTGGGAAGATAAATTTGGTTTCTTAGTTATAGACAAGGATAGAGATGTTGATATGGGGCGCTACCGTCGAGGATTTGATTGTTTTGTTGAAGTTAGTGATTAATTAAAGCTTTAAATATGTAAATATATAAATATGTCTCATTCATTCACCGACCACTTATCTTAGATAGCGCTTCGACTGATCTGATCGTAGAACTTAACTTAAAGTATTAAATTTGACCTCCAACTTGACTTAAACCTTTAAACTTAACATCGAACTTAACCTAAGTTATTGAACTTGACCTCCAACTTGACTTAAACCTTTAAACTTAACATTGAACTCAACTTAAGTTATTGAACTTGACATCAAACTTGATTAAAACAGTTTTGATTGTGTTGAGAAAATGGAAACCAAAGATAAAAGAAATATTTTGCGTGAAATTGTTTCAACCAGTAATGCTATTAGATGAAAACATCGATTGATGAGATTAGGTGAAATGGCATCAGATGATATGTTGAAGCAAAATTTCAACTCAATCACTAATCCCTTAAACGAACTGGTCAATGTGACAAAAAGTAACAACGTAATGAATCAATTAAAAGAGAATAATAATGATGAGTTTAATAATAATAATAATACTAATATTATTAGCAAGTATGAAAAACTTTTAACCATAAAAGGAAAGAACACAAACCTTGATCATGTTTTTGGTGTAAGACTGGTGGATAATAAAAAAATGATTGGAGATAGTCCAATATAATTTGCTGATGATAAAATCATTGTAAATGATTTTAGCTGTCCTAATTCTGAGGGTTTGTTGGAGTTACTATATTGTCACGATTTACGCGACTGCGGAACGTAGCGGGTTTGAATTCCAATAAATTAGTCGAGAGGCCAGTGTTAAAATTATATTTATTAATTCACGTATTGATCCCCGCACATTAGAGTATTAGTTCCAGTTCGCGACGCGTTTATTATATTTGGATCGACCTATATGGTTCGATCCTCAAAAACAGACTAACTCTCTTTTGCATTACAATAATTATTGTTAAGCTAAGTGTCCACTATAGAGTTTTTTAGGTAGAGTGTAGAGAAAACTCTGCGTAGAGACGAGTAGAGAAGTGTATACGCCCTGTAGAGCTCTACACGAGCGCTCTACACATGCTCTACACAAGCATTCTCTCGCCTGACAACTCTATAGTGTATATGCAACTTTTTGGTGCGCGGTAGAGCTTTTCATATGCTCTACACTCTATTGAACCTGTTCAATAGAGTTTTTTGCTCTACAGAGTGTGCTGTACATTCTCAAAGTCACTGCCAATCTTTCTCCAGCTGGAATCGATTTTCGCAAGTGTGTGTCTTGCTTTTGGATTATCGGTGCAACCATTTGCAACAACGCTTCGAAATTCGAATGTGACATACGCAGAAAATTTCTGTACGCAGCTGAATCTTCTTCCTTTAGTTCAATTAACAAACCTCGATACAATCCAGCGTTTTGTTGTCTTTTCGCAATCCAATCCCGCTCCCAACATTTTCTTTTTTTTGCTTCACCTTCTTCTAGCAATAATACGGCTGCAGCACGTTTTTGTCGTAAACTCATTTTTTTAATTTTTATTTTAAACAAATATGGCTGCAGCTGCGCGCCCAACCATACGACTCTACAGCAGAGTCAAATACGTCTACAGCTATCTTGTCTATGGTCTACAGTGTATACAGTTGGTAGAGCGCATGGTAGAGCTCTACTCAAAATAACTCTACTGCAGCTCTAGTAGAGCGGTAGAGTGGTAGAGACGCGCCGTAGTGTACACATTACAGGTAGAGTCTCTACACTCTACGCTCTACACTCTACCGAAAAAACTCTATAGTGGACACGTAGCCTTACTTTGCAATTTGTGTCAGCTCAGCGTTCGATCGGTCATCCCGTTCGATCACCTTGCTGGCACCGCGGCTCGTGTTGCTTTTCCGGTGTCTTCGATAGCGTGAGATTCATGTAATTTGTTATTTGCATAATGCCAAATAATTCCACAATAGTTTGAGTCTTGACATATGCCCTCCCTTCGAAGCGCTGGGCTCACAGTGCTACCTGAAAAAGAGAGATGATTTTTTTTTGTTATGAATTTGAACAATAAGTGTACTAATAATGCTGATAATAAATGTACCAATTTGTTTTGTTTGGTCCTTAAGTTCTGGTAACTGTTGCATTGGCAATTACCAGATAACATAAACAGATGTGGGCACTTAAAAAAGGTCGGACCGAGAGTCGTACAATTCTTGTAATTTCCTAATACTATTTACGTCTAACACCTTCTTAAAATCTACTTAAAATTAAATATTGTATTATGCTAATTTTATTGCGTTGCTTTCCCCAAATCCACGAAAGGCCTTTAGTGCGAATTTACAGACATTGATTATGTGTACGCCCGGTATATCATCTTATACATTGTGTTACTAATTATCTGAATTAGATTAGCTTATATTATTTCTCCGAATTTGTTTATCTTAATAAACGTGCCTGTTCCTGGTTTTGAGTGTCGCATTACATTACAGCCTCTTGGATTTTCGTTTAGTTGTCTGTCAACTTCGTCCGTTGGTGGGCGTTTTCCGAGTTCCTGGTGACCGTAGTGTTTTTTTTTGAGTTATTTTTTTGTGTGTTTTGGACTATCTTTAATACATGTAAGTAGTATACTATTTTTTTTTTATTACTTACCGCTAAATCTAGAGTAAGTTAAACGGTAACTGATTTTTAATTTTTTTTTTTTTTTAATTAACTTTAACTTTTTTAGCATGTCTTCGTCCACTACTGCCCGTATGGAGTCGCCAGCTTTCGTGGAGTTGGCCCGATTGTTGGGCATAATGTCTCCGGCTGAGCTCGTCGAGGCGACGCGCCTCTTCCAGAAGTTTTCCGATGCATCGGTCCGGGAGGGTGCTTTCCCGGTGCTAGGCGCCGAAGCCGATGTTTCGGCATTGGCTAGCGATGTTTCGGCATTGGCTGGCCATGTTTCAGCATCTTGCGCGGTTTTGGCCGTCCCGACACCTTCCGTTGCGTCTAGTGCTGCCGTTGATCCAGCTCCCCGGATATCGGACGGAGCTCGATTGGGTGCCATTTGTTCCACCGGTCGAGGAAGTGGTTGTCCTACCAACCAAGGACGAGGACGTTCTGTCGTCTGAGGGGGCAGAAGCCCTGCCGACCGCGAAGGGCGACATTCCGCCGGAGATGCCCGAACTTTCCGTGGCCGCTTCTTCGGCATTGTCGACGGTGGAGGGGGGTGATGAAGATGATGCGGTGGCCATACTGGAGATGCCCGGCCTTTCCGTGGACGCTTCCTCGGCATTGCCGACGGTGGTGGAGGGTGATGAAGATGATGCGGTGGCCCTACTGGAGATGCCCGGCCAATCCCTCGGTGCTTCCGGCATCGATCTCCTCCCTTATCGGGTTCGTGCGCGCTTAGACGCGCAGGGACGACCCGGACGGCGCCTAATGCTGGTCTCCGAGAGTGGTGCTCCGGTGACTCCCAGCCTTGGTTCGCTGGTTGTGACCCGTGTGCCGACAGTGATCCCATCGTCGGTGAGGGCCACCTATTCCGGACTCCAGGACCGGATCAGTCCCGATGCGTGCTGGGATGGCGGCCAGTTTGGCCGCCAATTTGGCCAGTGAGGCGGGATTGCCCGAACGAGCGCCTTCCGTTTTGTTCGCGGTGTGGTTTTCGCGGAAAGTCGTGGCGGCAATGTATGTGCCCGGGGGCCGTGCAAAGCCGTCAGCGTGGGGGTCGCTCCCAGTCGAGTGGACCACCCCTGTCGTTGCCGGAGTTTTCGACCGGCCCATGGATCGATGTTTTCGATGTGGCCGGCTATCCTGTTGGCGTTCGGCCTGCGACGGTTATCCCGTCGCCTTTTGCTCCAGGTGTGGGAAGGTCGGCATCCTGAGCCAAAATTGCCCGTGTCCGCCGTTGCTCGAGAGGAGTCGGCGCTGATTCGTTATTTTGTTAATGCGATAGTCAATAAATCATTTATATAAGTGAGTGTCGTTTAATTTATATTAACCCTATTCTCTGGTACCCTGACATTCTAACCTGACAATTAGTTTACCTTATTAAAACTAATCCTTATTAAAACTAATTAAATAACCCTTATTGGACATAAATCTGCTAGTACTACTAAAACTAGCCTAACAATTACTAAAACTAGCCTAACCATTACATTCGAGTCACGATTCTAACCTGATTTTCCCTTTATTAACCTAAAACTACCCCTCTTTTCACATCCCCTTACTATTTTAATTTGTCTGCGAGTCCGTTTTTTTGTTGATGCCATGTCCCGAATATAAAAATTACTTATTAGTACTATGATTCTCTGTTTACTTTCTTTTATACAATTAAATTTCATTTTCTCTTTAAAAACTCTTAAATTCTCTATCCTTCGTGCTTACGGTCGCGTCCAAGGTCTGGTTTCACATCACCCATCTATTACATATCTGCTTATGTAATAGACCATTGACGAATACCTTCCCCTAGATTTTGTCCTTCTGACGTGGGCACCCGTTTACCCCCCGGGCACCTGCAGGGCAAACGTTGATTGGTACCTAGGTTAGAGAGACGCTACTCTCGTGTAGCTTCACCCTAACTGATTGTCCTTGGGACAGGGACTCTAGATCTCTTCTGTTCATGTCTATCTCCATTGGTCTTCTTTCTTCTTCTTCGCTACCGGGTGGTCTTTGATGTTCCACCCTCTTGGCTGTTTTTGCGTGTTCCCTTGCTTGGACAATGCGCCACACAATTCGGACCACGAAATACAATACGAACATGGCCAGTCATGTTGCTATGCTGGCCAATAGTGCTTCGTGGGGCAAAGTGTTGGCTTCTTCTCTTTCTTTCCCATTTACTCCTGGCGCTGCGGCTACGACCATTCCTACTGGGTTTCGGCGGAAGACTACATACGCTACCGCTATCGACAGTAGCGCCATCCACGTCAACATCATGGAGTCGCTGTGGTGCCTATACATTTCTCCATATGTGGGGTACTTCCTCGGGATTGATTGGATGGCTTCTTGAATGTCCTTCAGATTTTCTTTCTGACTGGTGAGGTTCAAGTGGGGAACTTCGAGCGTCCAGTTGGTATTGAGGCACTCCGAAAAGTTGGTGTATATCTGGTTATGGGCTGTGTCCACGGGACGGATCTTCAGCGATTTTAATTTAGACCACATTGCGGGTAGGATGTGCGTTGCATATGCGTCCAGGTTGATGTCGCTCCTGCATGGAAATCGTTTTGGTATAAGCACATCGTTCCCTACTACCAGTTCGCAGTCGCATGGTAAGTTGACCTTAACTGCACCCATATTTCCGTGGCCTTTGGAAATTTGGGTTTGGTTTCGGCCGCACTTTGTCATTGCTCCTTCTCCTCCATTGGTTATAACGTATTCCCCTTCTAGAGTCTCCACGATGGACATTACTGTGGATGCATGGCAAGACATGTGACAGTGGTTACTTAGTTCTTCCACTGTTGACCCCAGAAATAGTTTCCTTGCACACATTGGTCTATGGATGGAATCGCTTGAGAATCGAGGAAGATAGCAAAGTTTGTCGTGGTATGGGCGACATTGATGTAGATCCGTCCCTGCGAGGGTCCTGATGTTTCCTCCTTCTGTTGATGCCAGGTACAGGCTTTCGTGTGGGATGCGGCATATTTGGTTATGCCATGCGAACGGGATGGTGACCAGTTCGAACAGTTTCCAGTGTTGGAGTCTTTGGGTAATAGGGACTCGGATATGGATGGTTAGCAGTTCGTCCGTATATGCACAGTCACACAGAGGGAGTTGGTAGTACCTGCTGATGTCTTCAATTGGAATCTCTAGTCCTTGATTGGCGTCCCTCAATTATTTCTTTAGTCTGGTGAGGTCTTCCATCAGCACATTCTGTTGTAGTACTCCCACAGGAATCTGGTGTTGATTGCACGACATTCGAATTTCATTCCGCCGGACTACCCTGAAGGTTGAGATGATCTTTTCAGGTTTGCATAGTTGTCGTAGTATGCTTTCATTACTTGGGTCTTTTCCTTGACTTGTTCGTCTTTTAAGTCTTGGGCCAACTTTATTGCAAATCCCTCGATGGTATGAGTAGTCTGCTCCATGTTGTGTAGGATCCCGGCTGACTTCATAGTGTACTCTTGGAATTTCTGTGACGTCTCTTCCATGTTGGTGATGGTTTCCGACAACCCTTTGTGTAGCCTTGTGACTTCTGCTTCTAATTCTTCTTCCCCCATGTGTAGTTTGTCTAATTTGTGCTGGGTTGCTACTCCGCGGCACCATGAAGGCCCGTCCCCAATGAAATCCAACGCTCTCTTGCTTCTTCGGTTTTCTCCCCACTTCCTTGAGTTTATTTCCACGTCCCAATTATTTAGTTTTTCATCGTAGTCTTCTTCAAATGTGCTCGCCAAAAGGTCTATCTGGGCGAGCAGTTGACAGTCCGTCCTGTCGCTATCGTCTTTGCACTCGGGTAGTTTTAGTGTGTTTCTATCTTCTTTCACTTTGGTTAGCCTCTTTGTCACCTAACCTCTCGTGTAGACCAGGGGGATAGTGGCCTCGTACCCGATGGTTTGGGCTAGTGGCCTCCAGAAGGCTCCGGCAGTCACTTCCACTGGATGGTCCTGACCACCCTGGGCGTTCGTGATCATCACACCCCAGAATCTGTGAATCAAGAAAGGTTAACTATTTGATGTTCACTTATTTTTTTTTTTTTTCTTAAACACTATTATTTGCTACATATCCCTAAATTACTGTTTTAAATCTATTTCTTATTGTCTCCTTATCTAATTGTTTATGTTAATTGTCCTTGACTATTTTCTTCGCACTCCCGAGTTCAACACTGTCATCTTTGCAACCCGGGCTAATCTGGGCTGTCCATGGGTCGTTGTAGCGTAGTATGCGGTTGACATGTACTACATCCTTCTTGGATTTCGGTGTGGGACCCTTCTGAATCTCGTAATTCACATCACTTAGTTTTTTGGTGATGTAATAAAGCCCGAACCAACGTAACAAAAGTTTTTCACTGCGTCCCACTTTCCGCACTGGAGTGAAAACTTTCACCTTATCACCGATTGCGAATTCGATATGTCTATGCCGGTCGTCGTAGCGATCCCGATCATACTCTTGTCTCTTCTCGATTTCTTCTACAGCCAGAGCTCTTGCTGCAAGGGCTCTTTCCCTAATTGTATTCGAGTCCGAATCCGGGCTGGGTTGTGTTAGATTTGCTTCCGTGGGTAGTACCGCTTCCCGTCCATACACCAGCATAAACGGCGACACCTTCCTGCTGTCTTGCTTTGCGGAATTGTAAGCAAACGTCACGTGTGGTAAATGTTCGTCCCAATCCGTCTGTTCGGTATTGGTGTACATACTTAGCATGTTGGCCAGTGTCTTGTTCAACCGCTCGGTTAATCCATTGCAACAAGGGTGGTAGGCCGTTGTGAATGTAGTCACCGTCCCCATTGTCTTTAGTAGCTCGGTCACTAATTCTGACTGAAATGTTCTTTCGCGATCACTTAGCAAGTATCGTGGTGCCCCGTGGCGTGCGATTATGTTTTCCTGTATAAATTTCGCTACTGGTCCGGCTTTCCCACTGGGTAAGGCTGCTGTCTCCGCCCAACGAGTGGCGTAGTCGGTGGCGACGCTAATCATCGTCTTTCCGTTCTTGCTTCTCCTAAATGGTCCTAAGAGGTCGATTCCCACTTTGTCGAACGGTGTCGACACTGGATATGGCTGTAGTAGTCCTTGTGGTTTTCGATGGTGTTCTCCTTTTCTGGCTTGGCAGTCCGGGCACCCCTTGACGAATTTTTCTACGTCCTTTTGCAGTCCTCTCCAGAAGAACCTATTTTTTACTTTGTCAAGTGTTTTGGTGATACCTAAATGGCCAGCCAGGTGTTCACTGTGGTGGCTAAACAAAATTTCACCTACAAGGAGTCTTGGTACAACCAGTAGATTGTCATTGCCGATCAAGCTAGCATTTTTTTTTGTATAACACCCCGTCTAACATACAGAAGTTCTTTGCATACCGTCGCGACGCTATTGACCCTTTTGATGAGTCTTGCATGATTTCTATTAGTTCCTTCAACTCCGGGTCTCTTCTTTGTTGTTCGCCTAAGTCGTTTTGGTCGAATAGGTATGTATGCAATTCATTTGCTTCGTCTTCGTCTTTGACGTCCGCTGTCTTTGTCGGATATCGGGAGAGGCAATCTGCATCCTTGTGCGCTACACCACTTTTGTGTACGATTGTGTGGTCAAATTCTGATAATTTGATTGCCCATCTAGCTAATCGTCCTGTAAGGTCCTTTACCGTCTTGAGCCAACAAAGAGCGTGATGGTCTGTTACATTCTTCACGTGTCTGCCGTAGATGAGGTGCCGTAAATATCCGAGACACCAAATTACAGTTAATCCTTCCAGCTCTGTAATCGTGTAGTTTTGTTTAGCCTTTGTAAGACTTCTGCTTACGTATGCGATGGGGTGTGCCTTTTTGTCGTCCCCTTCTTGGAGGAATACGGCTCCGGTTCCGTAGGTGCATGCGTCAACCCTCATTTCGCATCCTATGTTGGGATTAAAATAATTCAATACTGGGGCGGTTGTTAGTTTCCTCTTAAGGACTTCGAATGCCTGTTCTTGTAGTGGCCCCCAGTTAAATGTCGATGCCTCTTTTGTGGACTCGTATAGTGGCCTGGCTATAGCAGAATTGTTTTCGATGAATTTCCGGTAGTAATTACACATTCCTAGGAAACTTTGTACGTCTTTAATTTTTTGCGGGAGAGGGAAGTCTTGGATACCGGCTACTTTCTCATTGTCCACCCTTATACCGTTTTTTCCAAATATAAAGCCTAAAAGTTTTACTTCCTCTTCTAGGTATACACACTTACTAGGTTTGAGGGTTAGGCCGGCGCTACGCAGTCTTTTGAAAACCTTTTCCAATTTCGCTAGGTGTTCTTCAACATTCTCCGAAAATATTAATATATCGTCCAGGTATATCAACACTTCACTCCACTTCATCCCTTGGAAGACAGTGTCGGATAAGTGTTGGAACGTCGCCGGTGCGTTGCATAGTCCAAATGGTAGTACGTTGAATTCGTACAATCCGTGTCCTTGTGCTATAAACGCCGTAAGTTCTTTATTCTCCTCCTTTACGTTTACTTGCCAGTACCCACTGAACAGGTCGAATGTAGTAAAATACCTAGAGTTGCCTAAGTATATCATAATGTCGTCGATGTTTGGTAGTGGGTACGTTGAATTTTTCGTTACGCTATTTAATTTTCTGTAGTCCACGCAGAACCTCATTCATCCGTCCTTTTTCTTGGCTAGGACTACTGGGCTCGCCCAAGGCGAATGACTGTTTCGGATGATTCCGTTTTTTAGCATTTCGTTAATTTGTCCGTCAATGATTGACCTCTCTTTGTGGGACACTCTGTATGGTTTGCTTCTGATGGGGTCTGCACCTTGGACGTCAATTTCGTGCTCGCACCACCCGGTACTGCCCATTGTGTTTGTTGTTTTAGAAAATACGTCGGAGAATTCCTCCAACAGTACTTGTAATTTTTCTCTTTGCTGAATTGGAATTCTTGGGTTTATTTTGTGGTCGTCCGCCTTGATTTTTTCTTCTGTCTCCTCGACATATAGCATTATTCCTACGTCGACGGCTCCTTCGGCTTCGTATAGCCATCCCACACTCGTATCCTTGAATATTCGCTTCGTCGAGTGTCCTCGGTTTTCTATCACAATTTCAATCCCTGCACCCTTCATTCTTGGCTTTGATTTAAGGGCCAATCCGTGTTTCGTTATGAAGGGTTCGGCTGCTTGGAAGTCGTAGTTGTCCAGCGTCGTGATAGATAACCCCGTTTGTTCCCGCATGGCTAGTTTCATTGTTATCTCACGTTTTGGGATCAGCTTGTATTCGGCCGCCGCGCCTAATTTCATTCCTTCCGGCGCCCTCTTGAGATTTTCTACTGTTAGTGCGCTGCCCTCACTGGTATCCCTGCCAAATGGCAGCTTAATCCTTTTTCCATTGTTTGTTAGTTCGATTTCACTGTTGGAGAAGTCTACCACAGCGTCGTATGCTTTGAGAAAATCTACTCCTAGGATCGCGTCTTTTGGCAATTGTTCGATGACCAACATTTCGTGGCTGCAACGAAATGGTCCGATACTAATCTCTACTTTTGTTTTTCCCAGGGCGACAACTCTGTACCCCCCTGCAGTTGTTAATACCTCCGTAGAGGGTATTAGTGTTAAATCTTTCGCGAGTTCCCTTTTTATTATACTTGCTGTGGATCCTGTGTCTAGTACGAGTTCTACTCCTTGGCAATTTTCTTGTATTTTGCCTTGGACTGTCAGGATCCTCCTATATGCCCCCACTGTTTCTTTCTCTGCGTGGAGGACGACATTTGGGTCGTTTAATGTCGTCCGCCCCCGTTTGGGTTCGGCGATTCTCGACCACCAAACGACACTCTGCGTTCTCTGTTCTGAGGTGGTTCTCTGCACATTGATGCAATGTGGCCCGGTCGATTGCAGTTGTAACACTTCGGCCTACCATCGGTGGTGCGTGTGTTAGGTAGTTGCTGTTGGTTCGTTTCTCTATAACGAACATCTTGGGAGTTTAGTCTTCCTCTATACCCCTCGTTGTTGAAGCTTCTTCCCCTGTTGTAACTTCCGCGGTAGTTCCCTGATCCGTTCCCATTACCATATCCGTTTGTACGCGAAAAAGAGTTTCCACTATTATTTTGGCGATAATTACCCCTGTAATTGTTGCCTCGATAGCCCGCTCCGAAGTCCCGGTAATTAGTACGCAGATTTGAACCTTGTGGGTAGCTATTCTGTGGGTATCGACTGCTTCTTTTTTGCTGTCTAGGGTAGGCTGTCTGATCGTACAGACTTAGCCCCCTAGCAGAAGCCTCCAATCGACCATCTGCTTCTGTATCGTTCCACTCGTTCAGTTTAAATGCTAAGCTTTTTATTTTATCCCTCGTCATCGTTTCATCCTTGTGCAGCCTGTACGCGCGGCGTATCGCTGGTTGCAGTCCATTTTCAAAGAATTGTCCGAAGTTTTTGTCGGACATTCTTGGATCGGCTTCGTGTGCTAAGGCTTTTAGCTCGTAGTAGTATGCTTTTACTCTTTCCCATGGGTGTTGTTTACGACTAGTGAATCTAAACATAGCGTTATTTATCTCGTCTGCGCCACCGAATTCTTGTATAAAGTCGTCACTTATGTCACTCCAAATTTTCGAGCAGTTTTCGGGTCTAATCTTGTAGTCCTTGTACCAAGTGTTTGCAACGCGGTCCAAAAATGTTCCAAAGTATAACATTTTGTAGTTGTTGTCCCATCCGTTCGCCGCCGCGCACCTATCATATTGGCGTATGAATGATAGCGGATTGGTCGATGACGGATTGAATAATTTAGGCGCAATAAATTCTGGGACTGATGGTGTTCGTGCTGCTGCGTTACTGTCCCCTAGCGTTATGTCTGCCATGTTTTCTCTTCTAGTTTTGTCCTGCGGCTCTAGGTCGGCGATTCTATCTGCTTCTTCTTTTCGTAATTTTTCAATTTTTCTCTTTTCTTTTTCTGCTTCCTTAGCCGCGCTTTGTCTAGCTATTTCTTCGTCCTTCTCCTCGTCGGTGGTATCCCTTCTCCGTCTTTCTTCTTGCTCATTCCGTAGTGCTTCGCTTGCTGCTAGTTTTCTTTTTTCTTCTTCTTTTCGTTGTAGCGTTTCCTTCGACGCCTTTTCTGCTGCCTCCTTTTCCAATTTCCTTCTATTTCTTCGCTCTCTTGCAATTTTTTCTAATTCATCTGCTTCTGTTTGTAGTTGTTCGGCCTTACGCCTCTCCTCTTCTTCAAATTCCTTTGCTTCTTGCTCTCGTTTGTCTTTCGTGGCCTTCTCCAAGGCAGCCCTTCGCTCTCGTTCTTCTTTTTCCTTTTGTTCGCTCAACATGGAGCACGCATTATCTTCGTCTTCGCGTTCTGTTGTCGTGTCTCCTACAGGTCTTACCACCACTTGCACACTCTGTTTTGCTCTTGGCGCGGCCTTGATTTGGCTTAGGTCTGGTAAGCCCGTCGTAGGTCTGCTTGTAACCCGATAACCTTTTCCTGTTTCTTCCGGTACGTATGTTGAGCTTCTTGCTACCGGGTTACCAACCGCTTCTCCTAATTTCTTAAATTGTAGTCTCGTATGAGGTTTGTCTGCGTTTGACATACTGCATGTCGACGAGTTTGGGTGTTATACCGTTTTTTAATTGAATGATGCCCTACTGGTTATACTGCGTCTCGTTCTTGTCAGAGTCGTCTATCATAATATATTACAGGCCTTTACTATAAGTGTGATATGAAATGAGAGTATAATTATGCAATAACAAAAAACACGCAAGTCGGTGAAAGCTAATGTAACAAATTGGGCGTGTGGCAAATGGGTAATAAAACTACAGTTTCAATTTATTATTTACTTGTGTCAGGGTTAAATTGTGATTTTAACTTATAAATTCGTGAGTATCAATTTGTAAATGCATAAAATGTGCGTAACATTTAGGCGTTTCGTTGTTACACAACCACCAGGGTGGATGCCAGCCTCAGCATCCAGTTTTAAAAAAGGCTTTGGTCCCTGGTGTTTGGTTTATCTTGAGGCCCATGTTATTACGCATGTTACGGTGTTATAAGTTTTTCAGGGGCTGACGTAATTGGCTCCTGTTTTACGCTTATTTCGTTGACATTAGTTTTACATCGAAATAATTATAAAAATTAGTCGAAATGATTTTATTATATTAATTAATGGTTAATTCTTGGCATCGATACGGGGTAGATTTCGGGGAATCTACCTAACTCGGCGGAGCTCGGCGTCTCCGTCATATGTCACGATTTACGCGACTGGGGAACGTAGCGGGTTTGAATTCCAATAAATTAGTCGAGAGGCCAGTGTTAAAATTATATTTATTAATTCACGTATTGATCCCCGCACATTAGAGTATTAATTTACTTACATCATTATGGGTCCTAGTGGCAACGAGCGGAGGGCAATGGTCATCTTGGCACTTAGTCTTCTATGGTATTTCTCTGACACCAGTTCGCGACGCGTTTATTATATTTGGATCGACCTATATGGTTCGATCCTCAAAAACAGACTAACTCTGTTTTGCATTACAATAATTATTGTTACTTTGCAATTTGTGTTAGCTCAGCGTTCGATCGGTCATCCCGTTCGATCACCTTGCTGGCACCGCGGCTCGTGTTGCTTTTCCGGTGTCTTCGATAGCGTGAGATTCATGTAATCGCTGATAAGGCGAATCATTTGTTATTTGCATAATGCCAAATAATTCCACAATAGTTTGAGTCTTGACAATATAAAAAGCTTCATAATGATGACGTTATTACTGAAAATGACTATATTAATTATAAAGAAATATTGAAAATATGTAACGGTCATAAACAAAAGTATAGACCTGAAGGCAAAATTTCTGCATCAAAAGGAGAAAAATATCGTAAATACATATCCAAATTATTTGAAGATTATAAAAGTGTTAGATAAAAAAAAAGAGCATCAATCAAATCAGAATCTGTGCATGGTTATGGGATACCAAAAACTTTAAAGATAAAAGGCGCTCCCCCGAAAATAGATTATTTATATTGGGATAATCCAAATGAGCAATTTTAGAAGAATTGCGAGAAGCGGGTATTATATATTAATCATTATTTGAGGTATCCATTTAGTTGCATTTAAAATAACGATTAATAAGCATGTAGGATGAGTGTCGACAAATTCGGTAATCATCAGGAGAATAACAGTAGCTCGAGTAGTAGCATATTACCACATGGACTCCCCGGAATTGGATTTCTTTTAACGTCTGATAAGCATTTTAATATCAATAATAAACTTTTGCGAAATGTGGCAAATCCAGAAGCTGAAAATGATGCTGTCAATAAAAGTTATATAGATAATATTACTCAAAATATTAATGAAACGATAAAAACATTGAATGGTAATATGAATGACTTTAAAATTGATGTTATGGAATTGAAAAATATGTTATTAGTCACCATTAATAAAAATGAAACTATCTCAATCACATTAGAAAATAATTTTAGTGAATATCAAAGGCTTGTGGATCAAACCGCTAAACATATTGTTTATTTAAATGATGAAATAAACTCTTTGAAAATGCAAAGAAAAGCTTTATAAAGAGTAATTATTTTAATATTGGCACACAATTAAATATTAAATCGAGAATGCAGGAAGCAATAGAACAGTTAGTAAAAGAATTGCACACTCATGCTAGAAGGAATTATCAAAGAAGACATGTCATCATTAAGGGTTTAGATGAATCATGGCAGGCTGATTTGGTTGAAATGATTCCTTACGCTAAACAAAACAAACATTACAAATATATGTTAACAGTTATTGATAACTTTTCGAAATATGCTTGGGCTGTGCCTTTGAAATGAAAATCAGCTGGAGATGTAGTTGAAGCTATGAAGGAAGTATTATCCAGTGGACGTAGCCCTAAAAATTTGCAAACTGATAATGGTAAAGAGTTTTATAATTCAAAATTTAAAGCTCTTTTATCGAAATATAATGTAAATCATTATTCAACCTATAGCAATTTAAAAGCTAGCATATGTGAGAGATTCAATCGCACCCTAAAAGAAAAAATGTGGAAACGGTTTAGTCTACAGGGTTCATATAAATGGTTAACAATTCTTCCATCATTATTAGAAGAATATAATAACACAATGCATCGTACTATTAAGATGAAACCGGTAGATGTGAATGCTGATAATGAAAAAGATGTTCTGCAAAAGTCATATAATCGCTTAAAAATTGTAAATTCTGCTAAGATAAAATTTAAATTGGGTGGAAAAGTACGTATTAGTAAATATAAAGAAATCTTTGAAAAAGGGTACACTCCCAACTGGTCAACCGAAATATTTACTATAGACAAAATCTTGCTCACAAATCCGATAACGTACAAAATAAGAGATTACCAAGAAAATCAATTGAATGGATGTTTTTATAACCAGAAACTATTAAAAGTCAAGAATTTTGATATATATCTCGTGGAAAAAATATTAAAAACACGAGGTGATAATGTATTTGTAAAATGGTTAGGTTTTGATGATTCACATAACACATGGATTAAAAAGCGAAGTGTATAATTTTGCTGTTAATAAACACTTTAAAATAAATAAATAAATAATCGAACAGTTTGTTTCTTTTACATTTTTATTTAATCTTTATAATAAATTATTTAATTATCAGTGGTTGTTCATATTCAATTAGCATTTGTGTTAGAAGGGCAACATCTACTTTCCCATCCAAAAAAAATTCGCAAGCTTCGATAGCTTTATAACAATCACATTCTTTTTTCTCACATTCCTCGAGATCAAGTATTGGATCCAGCTTATTTTGCTCCAAATAATACTCCATAGCATGAATATTTAAAACCCCCATATGATATTTAACCTTATTTTCCAAAGTATCCTCATCATTAGCATGGTTTTCATCCAAATTATACATCGTTTAGCATGCCCACATATTGTAACTAAAAAGTTTAATTAATTAAAAAAAATATATAAATAAATAAAAAAAATTATAATAATAAACTTACCGGTTAATAAAATATATCACGCTTTCACAACAAAAAATTATAGGACGTTCGTTTTTGTAATATTTTTTCCACGAGATATATATCAAAATTCTTGACTTTTAATAGTTTCTGGTTATAAAAACATCCATTCAATTGATTTTCTTGGTAATCTCTTATTTTGTACGTTATCGGATTTGTGAGCAAGATTTTGTCTATAGTAAATATTTCGGTTGACCAGTTGGGAGTGTACCCTTTTTCAAAGATTTCTTTATATTTACTAATACGTACTTTTCCACCCAATTTAAATTTTATCTTACTATCGGAGTAATAAGTTTTGACCCTCTTTTTTAAAGTGTCATATTTTGAAAAGTATTTGCCACATTTTGATAATTTAAAAAAAAACTGAAATTGTGTTGTGTTGTGCATGTATGTAATTTTTTTTAAAATTTTCACATTCTTAATTTTCCAGCAATGTATGAATATATCTAAAAAAGCACGGATTTTTTGTACCTTTTTCGATATTATTAACTTTAAATGTAAGTTTTATAAAAATTATTACATCTGATGACTTTAGATTTTAAATACAAATAAAGTATATATTTCTGTACAATATACAAGAAAAATTGAATCAATTTGATCAGTAGTTTTTTTTTAAATAAATAAATTATGACCCTATGTTTTCTCAGCTATTCATAGAGCTATCAACTTGAACTTTTCGAATAGTTTTGCAGATAAACTTATAGAACAATAATCAATAAAAAGAAATTTTAAAAATTCTAAATTATGGCCACAATACTAAATTTCATTTACTAAAAAAGGAAAACTGCACTTGTTATTTGCGGGGAAGCGGAGCGATGAAACGGCATATGATTAAATGGCCCCCTCCAAGGCGCAGCCATTATCAAGACGAAGCGGCAAACATATTATTACTTTCAGTGCATTTTACTTTGATATTATTAATCAAAGCTTTTTTAATATTTTTGTTTTTTAAATATTAACTTTTAAAATTAATATTAACTTTATTAACTTTTATCGAATACAAGGCCTTGGATTATTTTGATTCAGCCGCACTTTTTAACATCCCTTGGTCTACAGCTGTGTGTCAGTGCAAACAGTCAGTGGAAACAGTCAGTGACAGTCAGTTCTTGGGTGCAATGTTTCGGCATTTTCACTATTTTAATCAGATTAATCAGATTTAATCGAAATGAATAGTTGCTGCTCGCGTTGGGGAATTACAAACTCAACTAAAGGCAAAACGTAAGGTAATGAAATTCAAAATTATTAAGTTAACCAATCTACTATCAAAACCTGAGGCAAAAAGTTCACATTTAATTAATGCTCAAATGGAACGATTGCAAATTTCCTTCAAGGAATATTAATTCACTGCGGACGAATTGATTGGGTTAAATATTGAAGAAAGTGAAGAAGATCTGGAGTTAGTTACATCATTTGATTCACGTATTGAAAGGGCAGATACTGAGTCTATAGCAGCAACACCTACTAATAGTCGCACCAATTCGGAGCATAGTTTTGATTCTGCATTATCAACCCCACAAATTAAGTTACCGCTGATTAGCTTATCAATTTTCAGTGGCAAATACGCAGACTGGTGCTCGATTTATGACATCTTCAACTCATTAATAGATAGTAATGCACATCTCTCCGACATTCAGAAATTTCACTACTTGAAGTCAGCTATACATGGCAAAGCCGCCCAAGCAATCAAATGTTCCAATGATTGGTGGAAGAAATTTCTCTTTCAAGAGAATGGGAAGCAACCGTTTAGGATAACGAGTTTCCAACCATCGCTAAACTAAGTGCGTTTTTGTCTACCAAGTGCAATATTTTGGAAATGGAGCATATTACAACAAACACAAATTTAAGAACCCAGGAACGCAGTAGTGTTCCCCGTATGCAACGGCACGTTTCTACCAATTCTGCTACCACCAGAGGTTATCCAATTTGCAAGGAGCCGCATGCAATAAATCAGTGCAACGGATTTTTAAACTTAACACCTCAAGAAAGATACAAAAGGGTTCAAAAATACCGTTTGTGCATAAATTGTTTAAGTTATGGTCATCCAGTGAAAAAATGTAACTCACGGTCGTGTTTTAAATGTTCCAAACGACATCACACCTTGTTGCATTTTGAAAGGTCAAATAGCGCTAGCAACCATGAAATTAGTGCAGTGCCAAGTGGTGAACAATCTGTAGTGACTCCCGTGGTATATAGTTGTCATTCAACGCCTGATTATGTGTTACTTTCTACATGTAAGTTAAAAGTGGTAGATGCAAAAGGCAAATTACATACTGCTAGGGCAATATTGGATTCTGATTCCCAGTTGAATCTCATCACCGAAACGTTTGTTCGGCGATTGGGGTTAAAAGCGCAAAATACTTACATTCCTATCTTCGGCATAAACGGAAAGCAATCGGAATTTACAAAGTCAGTAACAGCACAGTTGGGGTCTACGATCAGCAATTTTGAAGTTCAGGCAAACTTTTTTACGTTGCCTAATCTAACAACGAGATTGCCTTCAACTTCAGTTAGCAACGTTCACGTGCCAAGCAATCTGTCATTAGCAGATACCAATTTCAATACACCTGGAGAAATTTATATGTTGATAGGAGCAGAATTATTCTATTCTCTCATGTGTGAAGGGCAATTGCATATAGACGGCTTATACTACCAAAAAACACTTTTTGGCTGGGTAATTTCGGGAAAAGTACCTCAGTGAATGCAGTCACAAGCCCTGGTTTATCCTAATACCTTAAATATGGAAAAGTTACATGAAACTATAAAGAAATTCTGGAAAATAGAACACAATGCACAAATCCACGCCAAATCATTAGAAGAAAAGAAGGAATATTTATTGTCAATTTACCATGGAGAAAGGATGCTCAAAAACTAGGTGGATCATATGATCATGCATTTAAGAGATTTTTGGCGTTAGAACGCTAATTCAACTCTAATGAAGACCTCAAGCTACGGTATCATAGTTTTATCCAAGAGTATAAAAAACACAAATACATTCTCACAGCCGATGTTAGCAAAATGTATCGCCAAGTGTTAGTGGATCCAAATGACGCAAAATACCAAAAAAAATTATGAAGGAGTAGTCCAGGTGAATCCAATACTACATTTGAGTTATCCACAATGACAATCGGAACCGCTCCAGCATCCTACCTTGCCATCCGGTGTTTACAAGAAATAGCTCTACAAGATAAAGAATTGTTTCCTGCGGCTTCAAACGTCGTTTTAAAAGACTTGCTCACTGGTACCGAATCAGTTAAAAAAGTGCTTGCTTTTTATAAGAATTTGATGCGACTTCTTCAAACGGCTGGATTTCAACTACGGAAATGGTCCAGTAATAGTAGTGAAATTCTCAAGGCAATCAGTAATACCACATCAGAAGAAGTAATGGTTCTTCAATGGGATAAAACAGACATCGTAAAGACGTTGGGAATACAATGGAATCCAAAGACGGACAACTTTGAATATTGCGTCTCTCTTATAAAAGTGTCATCGAAAGTTACGAAGCGATCAATTTTGTCCATTATTGCAAAGCTTTTTGATCCATTGGGCTTACTAGGTCCAATAATCGTTTCAGCAAAAATTATAATGCAAAATCTCATGGAGCGCAATATTGAATTGGGATGAGTCTGTGCCAATAGCAATTTACAACAGATGGATTTAATTCTGAAAGGATTTAGCTCAACTTAGTTGCAACATTCCCAGCCGAGTGTTAGCCGACGGTCCAGGATGCCCTGAATTTCATGGATTCAGCGACGCAAGTGAAGCGGCCTACGTAGCATGTTTATACACAAAAACCGTGAATTCAGACGGAAAAGGTGTAGTTAAATTATTGTGCTAAATCACGAGTGGCGCCCTTAAATAATACAACGCTACCTAGACTTGAACTGTGTGCTGCAGTTCTGTTAGCTCAACTTGTGACAAAGATTAAAGCAGTCATGGATATATCTTTCAATAAAACCGCACTATCAACTGATTCCAAAATTGTATTAGCTTGAATTCGGTCAAGGTCTAACAAATGGAACACGTTTGTTGCCAACCGGGTCAGTGAAACTCAAGATTTAACCGCGTTGGAAACATGGCATCATGTGGCTAAAAAATAAAACCCCGCAGACGTCATATCAAGAGGTTCGGATGCTAATTCATTAATGTCAAATATGTATGGTGGCATGATCCTCAGTGGTTGTGTTTGAAAAACATATCTACACATCACGATGAAGAGTTTACCACAGCACTAGAAGCTAGGTCAATTGAAGCATCAGCATTTACTACAACAACAGATTGGCCGTCAATGTTTTTATGATATTCTAGTTTGAAGAAACTTGTCAGAATAATAGCTTTCTGTATGCGATTTTACTTTAATTTACGAACTAGGCACAACAACGCAATTAGACTACTGACAGCAACAGATATAACGGAGTCAAAAACTAGATAGGTTTGAAATGGCGCAACAGTGTTGCTTCTCCTCCAAAATTCATGCTTTAACTAACAAAAAAAAAGTTGATAAACGGAGCCGACTACATTGTTTAAGCCCATTCTTAGACAAAGATAACCTTATACGAGTTGGCGGAAAGTTAAAAAAAAAGTCCAGAATTTTCAGCCAAATTTCCTATTGTCCTTTCTGGAAATCATCCATTAGCAAAGATGACAATTCAAGAAGAACATTCAAGATGTCTACATGGAGGTGTTGAAGTCACGTTGGCTACAATTCGATCTTCACTTTGACTGATCTATAGAAGAAGCGCAGCCAAAAAAATACTCAGAAGCTGCATTTCTTGTTTCAAGGCTAAACCTAAAGTTTTGCAACCAATTATGGGTAACTTGCCAGCAAGTCGCGCTTCGTCATCAATTCGTGCTTTTATTAAAACTGCAATTGACTACTGTGGATCATTTACCATTAAGGAAGCAGTTCGACGAAGTAAGAAGACAAGAAAGGTGTACGTTGCGGTGTTTGTGTGTATGGCCACTAAAGCAATTCACATAGAAATAGTCACCGATCTTACATCTGAAGCATTCATTGCTGCTCTTCACAGATTCATTTCGCGTCGTGGTTGGATTACTGATCTATACTCCGACAATGGAACAAATTTTGTCGGAGCAAAAAAACAGCTTTAGCAATTATACGAATTGTTTCAAAAATCAAAAAGTGCCGTTGAAATTCAACAATTCTTGACGAATCATGGTGTGAACTGGCACTTTATACCACCAAGAGTGGTAGGTCAGAGGACTCTGGGGAGCAGCTGTAAAGTCTATGAAGACGCATTTACGACGCTTAGCTTCTAATGCTAATTTGATGTATGAGGAATTACATACCTACCCTCTTGTGTCAAATTGAAGCTGCATTGAATTCTAAACCTATCTCCTCATTGTCCAGTGACCCTAACGATATGACGTTCCTATCTCCAAGTTATTTTTTGATCATCGATATGTTGACCGCGATTCCAGAGCCGAGTTAAACTCATCTACCCGAAGGTAGATTGTCAGGATTGCAACATGTTCAACAATTAAAAAAGCATTTTTGGACAAGGTGGTCAAAAGAATATTTGACAATCTTGCAACAACGATTCAAATGGAAGACGTCAAAAACTAGTCCATTGGCTGTAGATCAGTTAGTACTAATAAAAGACGACAACCTCCCCCCAAACATGTCGAAAACCGGACGAGTTCTGCAACTTCATCCCGGAAATGATGGAATTGTCCTTACAGCTAAAATTTGGCGAGCTTCAATAATATATTCATTGATTCTTGAGCTAAACAGATTTGCGGAACATCATTTTGATTAAAAAGAAAACGACCATAGTGTAGTATATTACTATATTCTAGGTATATAGATTTATACATTATAGTTGTCATGTACGAGGTCATATATAATAAAAGTGTTTTGTTAATATTAAGTTATAAATAAGTTCAAAGGATCTTTCGAAAGTTGACATATTCTGAAATAGTGCAGATGTGTTTCTCGGAAGGTACGACTAAAATATAGTTAATAGTATAGTATAAGTTTACTAAATATAATTATAAAATTAGTATATGGTTGTCACATACATTTGTAAAGAAGAGAAAATGTTTTATGAGGGTAGTTCCTAAAAATAGTAGATGGACCTTTAAGGGATGCTACCCAAAAGAGAAATCTTCTGAAATGAAATAATATAAATAGTTAGGAAAGAGCTGAAGTGGGATCAGAAAATAGACATAAGTTAGAAGTAGCAGTTGAAGTAAAGTGAATTAAAATAAAGATTATTAACAAGTATTAAGGGACTTTAATTTACATTCCTGTTCGAGTAAGAGAAGTTAATAAAAGTGCAACACAGTCCAGAGGATACTACATTGAAGTTAATAAAAGTGCAACACAGTCCAGAGGATTCTACATTGGTGGCAGCGGAAATAAAAGTTCTAAATACTTTGGAAGCTTCCAGGAAAACAACATCAGCAAAAACTCAATCAAGATCGAAATATTTCAACGATGAAATATTTCATGTAAGTGTACAATTTCCTATTTTTTTTTTTTCCTTTTCTTGTTTTATTAAACTACCAGTTGATTTTTATTTAATTGTAAACATTTGATATTACATAAACTAATTTATTTAATCAATAATAAAAACAAAAACAATTACTTTGCTTTGCTAATAATAAAATTTAAATATTTTTTTTTCATAATGCCTCTTGATAATACAGTTCCAGTTGCAGTTGCAAAACTTGACACCGATTTTTTAAAATTTGTAAATATAATTCCAATTTGCAATGGAGATAGAGATTCTCTTGAGAATTTCATCACTGCAATGCAAGCATCTTTAACAATTTTAAATCCCGCTTCACATAATAACTTTTTATCAATAATAATTGCAGTCAAAATGGAAGGAGAAGCAAAAACATTGCTATGTAATAAAAGTTTTAGTCGTTGGGAAGAATTAAAAAAATGCCTAACAGACAAGTACTTTACAAAAAAACCATTTACTTTTTGGAATATGAAACTAATTAACTGTCGACAAGAATTTAACGAATCTGTACAAAAATATGGAGAAAGATTAAAAGAAATTTACCACAATTACATAGAATCATGTGACCATTTCCAAAATTTAAGCGAAGCTAATTTTACACAAACAAGAAATGCTTTAGATGAAACGTTAGGGCCAATTTTCAGAAAAGGATTAACTAATCCATTAATTAAAGCCACATTGATAGGATTAGCATTATCAAATATAGATGAACTAATAAAAAAAGCCGTAACATTAGAAAATGAATTAACAAAAGACCCAGATAATAAACAATATAAACGTGTAAATTTTGTAGCTACTAATTGTAATTTTTGCGGTAGAAACAATCATCATAGCGAAAATTGTCACTTCAAATTTCAAAATAATAGAAATTTTAATTACAGAAATCAAGGAAATTTAAATAATAACACCCATAACAGATTTCAATACAATCCACATTATAGAAATTCTCAACAAAATTTTGTTAGAAATCAAAATAATACAAACCCTCAGTATAATACAAATAATTATTCAGAAAATCAAAATAACCCTAATCATCAATATACTACAAATAATTATTTAGGAAATCAACATAATTTGCCATCTAGTTCGGGAAACGCATACGGTCTTTCCAACGAGCGCAGACAATAGAAAGACCATCAAACATAAATTACGTTACACAAAATACATTAAATTCAACAAATAATAAAAGTATCATGTTAAACCAAGAATTAAATAGTCATTATAAAACTAATGATATAATAGAATTAGAAGAAATATTAGTTGTAGATAATATTAAAATTAGAGATAAAATAGTAGGAAATAAATTAGAATTAGGTATGGCATATTTAGATAAAGACCAAATGAAAGAAACATTCATAGAAAATAAAGAAATAATTATATTAAAAAATAATGATTTAGAATTAATTAATGAAAATGATTTAACATGTTGCAATACAATCATAAAAGAAGTATTAAATGTAGAAGATATCCAAAGAAAATCACCAATTAAAACCATAAGAATGTATTTTGGAAATAACGTAGATAAAAACTGCGCATTATTAACACCTGATTCTGGATCAGATGTATCGCTTTTAAAATATAGTAATTTAATAAATAAAGAAATAATAAAGTATGATAAATCCTTAAAATTACAAGGTATCGGTTTACATCCAGTATATACTATTGGATATTGTAATTTAGAGATTTTAACAGGTAAAAGTACCATAAATCATAATTTTTTTATAGTTAACGATAATTTTAATATTAAAACAGACGGATTATTAGGTGCAGACTTTTTAAATAAGTATAGTTGTACACTTGATTTTAAAAATAATTTATTGTCAACAGGAAATTTTAATTGGCAATTACTTAATTCTAATGTAAAAAATATTATTTTACCTGCTAGAACTGAAAGTATAATTCAAATATCAACAATAAATTATCCTGAAAATACAGAAGTAATTTGTCATAAAATAAACATTGATAAAGATATTATTATTGGATCTAATATTTCTACTGTTAGAAATAATAGTATTATTTTGAGTGTTTTGAATTCAAGTGAAAAAGACTCTAATTTAGATATTAACAATTTAAATTTAGAATTAACGGAATTTAAAGAATCATCAATTTGTTCAATTTTAACAAATATAGAACAATGTAATTCTAATTATGATCGCATTGATCAACTGAAAAGTTTTATCAAAACAGAACATTTAAATCGCGAAGAAATTGATGCATTATACGATATTTGTTTTGATTTTTCCGATATATTTTATCTAAAAGGAGATAAATTATCTTGTACAGATAAAATTAAACATAGTGTTCCGTTAATACCTGGAGCAAACATTGTTAATACTAAACCATATAGACTTCCATTTGCCCAAAAAACTATTATAGAAGAAGAAATCAATAAAATGATGGAAAATGAAATAATCAAACCTAGTAATAGTCCATATAATTCACCTCTTATTATGGTACCCAAGAAACCAGACGCTAATGGTGTTAGGAAATGGAGAATTTGTGTAGATTTCAGAAAATTAAATTCAGTCTCAATTGGTACGAGTTTTCCACTTCCAAGAATAAATGACATTTTGGATTCATTAGGAAAAGCAAAGTATTTCAGTACTTTAGATATGTCTTCTGGTTATCACCAAATTGAAATGGCTGAAGATGATAAAATTAAAACCGCGTTTTCAACAGAGAGAGGTCATTTTGAATTTAATCGAATGCCTTTTGGTTTAAAAGGTGCTGGTGCAACTTTTCAACAATTGATGAATTCTATTTTAACAGGTTTACAAGGTATAAAGTGTTTCGTTTATTTAGATGATATAGTAGTGTATGCTACAAATGTTAAAGAGCACAATGAAAGATTACTAGAAGTTTTTCATAAAATTAGAGATGCCAATTTAAAATTGAATCCAGAAAAATGTAATTTTCTTCGAAAAGAAATTGGATATTTAGGTCACATTATAAATTCAGAAGGAGTCTCACCAGATCCATCTAAAATAATAGTCATTACAGAAACACCAACACCACTTACTGAAAGTGATCTTAAGTCATTCCTAGGGTTAGCTTCATACTACAGAAGATTCATAGCAGGTTTTGCTAAAATTGCTCAGCCTTTACATAATTTATTAAAAACTAATGTTAAATTCCTGTGGTCAGATCAATGTGAACACGCATTTAGAACACTAAAAAGTCTTATTACATCTCCACCTATCTTACAATTCCCAGATTTTGATAAACAATTTATTATAACCACTGACGCTAGTAATAAAGCAATAGGAGCCATTTTATCACAAGGTGAAATTGGAAAAGACTTACCTATATCATTTGCAAGTCGCACATTAAACGCAGCAGAAAGAAATTATAGTACCACAGAAAGAGAAATGCTAGCCATTTCTTGGGGAACTAATTATTTTAGACCATACGTCTTTAATACAAAATTTTTAATTTGTACAGATCACAAACCCTTGGCACAAGTATTTAGAATAAAAAATCCAGGATCACGTTTAGATAGATTTAGATTAAAATTAGAAGAATATACTTATACTATTATTTATAAACCAGGAAAGAATAATGGGAATGCCGATTTTTTAAGTAGAATACCATACTATAATAATAAAAATAATAAAATAAACAATACCCCAGAAAACAACATTGTACTAATTAATAATTCAACTGATGTATCAGACGTCCCTTTCGATACATTTATAGAATTTCAAAAACATTCAAAAAGTAATAACGTCGTCAATGACAAAGTAAAAGAAACAGATGATTATTTTTTGAATATTAAAACCGATTTTCATTTAGCAAATTTTTTTTCTATTCATTTTGAAATTAAGGATAATGATATCATGTTAAACGATTTAGATGTTAAATTTGATGTAATTAATAAATTAGATACAAGTAACATAAGAGTAGGTGAAATATTACAGATTAATAATAAAATAAATTTATTTTGTTTAATGCACAAAGAATTCGAAACAAATAATTTCGATTTAGAAATCATTTGGAAATTGTTAAATACATTGAAGAATTTGTGCGAAAAATCTAACGTAAATAAAATAGCAATCGGTAAGATGGATAATATACAAGAAGGTATTTGGTGTAAAATAAAAGTTATGATTAGATATATATTCTCGAATAATAATATTGATGTTTTAATTTATAATAAACCTAATAAAGATACAACAGAATTTAGTACAGAAGAAAAAAATGCGATAATTAAAGAATATCATAATACTCCGTTAGGTGGTCACCAAGGTATTAATAGAACGTATAATAGAATTAAACTTTTGTACAAATGGCCAAATATGAAATCTAATATTGAAGATTACATTAAAAAATGTGAAAGTTGTCAAAAAAATAAAACATTCAAAGACAAATCAAAACAACCAATGATAATAACAACTACTGCAACAAAACCCTTCGAACAAATAGCTTTAGATATTGTAGGACCTTTGACAGAAACAAATAATAAAAATAAATATATACTAACTATTCAAGACAATTTAACAAAGTATTCAATAGCAATACCCTTACCAAATCAAGAAAGTGAAACTATTTCAAAAGCATTTGTAGAAAATTTAATTTGTAAATTTGGAACACCATTCACAGTCCTTACTGATCAAGGAACCAATTTTTTGAGTAATTTGTTTAAAAACATTTGTAAATTATTAAAAATAGATAAAATTCAAACAACTAGTTATCATCCAGAATCGAATGGTCAACTTGAGAGATCGCATAGAACATTGGCAGAATACTTAAGACATTTCATAAACGAGAATCAAGAAGATTGGGATGATTTTGTTCAATACGCAATGTTTGTATATAATACAACTCCTCATACTGCAACTTCATACACACCTTTTGAATTAATATTTGGTCATAAAGCATGTTTACCTTCAATTTTTTCAAAAGACCCAACCTTTAATTACAATTACGATGATTATATAAATAATCTAAAATACAAATTTCAAAAATCACATGAAATAGCTAGAGAAAACATATGTAAAATTAAAGAAAAATATAAAGTAAATTTTGATAAAAATAGTAAAGAAAAATATTTCAAAATTGGAGATAAAGTACTTTTACATGACGAAACACCGCGACGTGGTCGAAGTAAAAAATTATCACCCATTTGGATAGGACCTTATGAGATAGTATCTAAAGATTCAAAGGTTAATTATTCTATCAAGAAAGGTAGAAAAACCCAAAAAGTTCATGCTAATCGTTTAAAATCTTTTTATGAATAATTAATTTTGAGAACTATAGTAAAAAAAAAAAAAAAAAAAAAACACTAATAATTAGGATTATTATTTTATAGGTTTATTAGTGTTCTTGGTTATCTAATACAAGGATACCTACAATTCTCGGACAATCACCAAGAAGAATTATATAACATAACAAAGTATGAAAATTCTCCCGGCATTCATTATGAAAGAATTGGAGAGACACGATTTTACAATAAAGAATGGAAATTAGTTACATATGTAGATATAGATTTATTTTCAAATAAGTTACAAGTTTTAAAAAAACAACAAATGTTAACAAATAACATTTGCTCATCAAATAAATTAAGTTCATTAGATCATATATGTAACATTTTTGGAAGTACGTCTAAAATAATATTAAACAAATTAGGATTAGAATTAGAACAATTAAAACAATATGTAGGTAACAGTGCTGAAAATTCTAGAAAAAAACGTGGATGGTTTAATTTTGTAGGAAGTGGTTTTAAGGTTTTATTCGGAACACTTGATTCTGATGACGCAGACGCTATAAATGAAAATATAAATAAGTTTGCAAATAACGAACAATCCATAACACAGTTAATTAAAGAACAATGTAAGGTAGTACAGTCGGCAATAGGAAATTTTAACAGTACATTAGGAACACTAGATTATAATGAAAAAATTTTAAGTCAGAATATAAAAAAAATTACTAATCATATTAATTTAGAAATTGCAGAAATCCAATATATTGAGCTAAGATCAGAATTACAAGAACATATTGCACTCTTTCAATTAGTCCTTCAACAATTTCAACTAGAAATAATGACATTAACTAACGCAATTTTAGAAGCAAAAGTAGGAAATCTACATCCTTCAATAATGAGTCCAAATAAACTTATTCATGAATTAGGTTCTTTATTTGATTTATTACCAAGAGGGTTAGACTTACCTGTTCCCATTGATAAAGATAATATTCATTTAACATACAATGTTATAAAACTTCAAATTTATTGCCAAAATAACAAGTTAATTTATGTAATAAATATACCCCTGTTAGAAAACATACTGTTTCACATATTAAAAATTAATGAATTTCCAACTAAAATAGACAACTTCTCATATATGGTCATAGAACCCGTTTCTCCATTTTTACTAATTGACGAAAATAAACAACAATTTATTGAATTTTCATATTTTAATTTAGAAAATTGTAAACAAATAATACCTTTAAAATATATATGTAAACAATATAAACCAGCACTTTTCGCTCATTTATATCCATCATGTGAAGTAAAACTGTATCAAGGAGTATCTAGATTACCAAACATTTGTAAAAAACAAAGCAAAGTAATTAATGTAGATCATAGTATTTTTATTCCCTTACAAACATCTAATACTTGGTTATATGTAATACCAGATGTAGAAACTTTAACAATTGGTTGTAATCATTTGTCCACACCTTCTGATATTGTATTAAAAGAAACTGGTAGAGTACGATTCACGAAAATTGAAACGGTTGTAAAGATTAAAGTAATAAAACTATTATGAGCTATTATCGGTCTATTGTTACCAGTTGTTGGGGCAGGTAGAAGCAGTGGTCCGTACTGAGACTATTCAAAAATTTATATAAAAAAACTACAACAAAATAGTATTACAAAATATATAATAAATAAATAATTTAATTATTAGGGGATGTTTTTGAATTTAATTTATAGGATTTTTTATAATAATATATATATATATATATATATTTTTTTTTTTTATAATAATATATATATATTTCAGTAGGTACGGCCCTACTTAAATAAAAGATTAAAGTAGCGGACCTGCCGCTGGGCTCATAATAGTTTTATTACTTTAATCCTTACGACCGCTCCAAATATCGTGAAACATTCTATAGCATCACAATCAATAACAAATGTAAAGGATATTGTACAGTTACAACTTTAATTCCTCGGAATAGTGCTTTCATTAAAACAATACCCAGTGAATTCGTACCAGCAATAGATATTTTTGAAGAATATTGCAAAGATAAAAAAACTGACTGCAAATTAAATATCAGTGAACTAGTGATTAACAACAACTATAAACAATTACATAAAAATTTAGACAATTTAGAAGTGATAAACCATAAACTGAACAAAATTGAAGAAATGTCCGATCATGTTTTTGAAAACAAATCTAACACTGGAATTTACTCGCATGTATCTATTATTGCTTATACATTAGCAGTATTGACAGTATTATATGTTAGTTATAAGGTTTATAACAAGTGTTTTAGAAGATGTGGTTGTTTAGGAAAATTATGTATTACTATGAATCAACATGTAAACACACATAATAATGAGAACGAACCGGAAAATCCTAGTGAAATTGTATACTATAGTATTAATGATAAAAATAAGGATGAATCCAAACCATCAGTTTCTTTCGGCAGAGCTTCACTTAGGAATAAATAACAAATTATTTTTATATAAATTCAATTAGATTAGGAAATCTATTAAAATTTTGTAACAAAATTTTTTTCTTAGAGGGGGAGGTGTAGTATATTACTATATTCTAGGTATATAGATTTATACATTATAGTTGTCATGTACGAGGTCATATATAATAAAAGTGTTTTGTTAATATTAAGTTATAAATAAGTTCAAAGGATCTTTCGAAAGTTGACATATTCTGAAATAGTGCAGATGTGTTTCTCGGAAGGTACGACTAAAATATAGTTAATAGTATAGTATAAGTTTACTAAATATAATTATAAAATTAGTATATGGTTGTCACATACATTTGTAAAGAAGAGAAAATGTTTTATGAGGGTAGTTCCTAAAAATAGTAGATGGACCTTTAAGGGATGCTACCCAAAAGAGAAATCTTCTGAAATGAAATAATATAAATAGTTAGGAAAGAGCTGAAGTGGGATCAGAAAATAGACATAAGTTAGAAGTAGCAGTTGAAGTAAAGTGAATTAAAATAAAGATTATTAACAAGTATTAAGGGACTTTAATTTACATTCCTGTTCGAGTAAGAGAAGTTAATAAAAGTGCAACACAGTCCAGAGGATACTACATTGAAGTTAATAAAAGTGCAACACAGTCCAGAGGATACTACAATAGCTATCCAAAAACATTTCATAGTTCTGCAGTGTATATAATAATAACTTCTGCTCCGGCAACACAAATTGGAAAACATTTGAACTAAATATAAGTATTCAGCATGCGCGTAATGGGCGTGAGGTTCGTTGACGGGAAAACATTTTAGTCGATGGGTTTTGTTTACAAACAAACACCGATTTTACATTTTCTGGTTGTTATTTTCGTGGTGTGAGTGAGGTGAGGTGCTTCCCTTTTGATACTTCTAATTTATTAGAAACAAAAAAAAAGCACATGGGCTTAATGTTTCTCCTGAACGAACTATGGCACAAGCCAGATTTTTAAAAACAGTAGGATATAATTTACTAAAGATATAGGAGTGTGAATTCCAAAAAAAGCTAAATTTAAATCGTAATATATTTAGATCAAATTTTATTTGATAAATATACATCATATAAAATCCGCGAGACTGTTTTTGTGATGTTCGTGCTAATGCTATTAAATTACACCCTGAAGCTGATGTTGATAATATGAAGTTATCAAATATTTAGATGTGTGTTCATTATACCTCTACGTAAATAAGTATAGGAAATATACAGTCGGTCATCCTAAACTTTATATCGGTAATAAATGCGCCAACATTAACTTGCAAACTATAGAAGGTTTGATAAAATGTTTTATTTTACCACCTCAGGACCTATATCACTTTGTTTCACTTTATAGGGCACACGGAAAACTCATGTTTATCTGTGTAAATTGTGTGCAGATAACCTGAACCAAAAGAACTGTACACATACAGATGAAATACGCATGCTTATTGATACCTATGTAGCCGATGAGCTACGGAAAGCATTATCACTCCGCTATGGAGTTATCGAAATAATAGAGGTGTGGGAGTATGAGGTTATTCAGCATAGTCCTTTACAAGAAGGTTTATTTGATAGTTTTGTAAATAGGTTTTTAAAAATAAAACAGGAGTCGAGTGGGTGGCCATCTTGATGTGTTTCTGTTGAAGCAAAACAAAAATACTTCAAGGATTATTTCACTAAAGAACGAATTAACCTAAACGCAAATAAAATAAATTTAAACTGAGGATTGCTCTATATTTCTAAACTCAAATAAAATTCGTTTTGGGGAAATGTTGGGCAACGTGAGAACCTCGATTTTCTCACACCATAAAGCACTGTTTGAAATGCTAATTGATTCCGATAAAGAATTAATTAGCCTGCAAATATGGGGATGATAATGCTGTTTTAGTGCATTGGGGAAAATAGGCGGGAGGCAGCAGTACCCGTAAAAACTGTAAATGTAGCAATTGCCCCTTATACCACGGCTAACGCTAGGTTGGTGTTAAACGATTATTTAAAAAAAATGAACGAGTGTGTATTGTATTTTGATACAGACAGGATCATATTTATTGGGTGATTTGACGGACGAAATAAGCGTATATGGTGATGACGCATATATTTCAAAATTTGTTAGTGGTGGTCCCAAAAATAATTCTTTTAATATTCATATTCCTAGCCAGAATACAAATATTACTATTTGCAAGGTGGTATTTCTTAAAAACTTTACAAAAGGTATTTGCTTAAACTTCTAATAAAATTTTAATACAGTTAATTTTGAAACTATGAAAAACATGATTTTAGCTGAAGGAGAAAATTCTAAGAGATATGTATTCCGTAAAATTCCCGTAAAATATGTAGATTACCAGATTATACCGTTATTTCTGGGGACTGAATCCAAGAAATATACAGTTCAATATAAGAGATGTAGCCTTGAAAAAGTTCTTACGTATCTCTAGGGATATCTTAATAATTAAGTTGTTCGCATATATTTCTATAATAATAATAATCCTAATAATTGAAGTTTTTTTGTTTGCCTGTCCAATTAATCCCGAAAATCTACTTCAATCTCAAATATTTTTCTGGACGAAAATTACAATACAAATCCTAATAATATTAAAATAAAAATAAATTAAATAATACTTAAACTAAATAATTCAATTTGTTTTTATGCATATAACCCACTTGGAATTCGACATCACTTTCAATTGTTTTGCAGTATTTTAAAAACAATTCACCCATAAACTTTTTATTATAATTTTTTTCATTCACATTAAAAATGATGTCTTCAATTTTGCACATACCATTGTCTTTTCGTCTCTGGTCTAGTTTTCGTCGAGTTCTAACGCTCGCGCACTTGTTAGAACATCTAGGCACGGTCCGTTGTAGGGGATACTTCCTTAAAAACACAAACATTCTGTAAAACAATTACACATTGCAAGTAAAGTATTTATGGATCGATACGAGAGGAACACCAGTAATGTTAAAATCGGTTTACTTTTAAAGGCGCACATTTTAAGGCATTCTTCAACAAGCTGGTAATTTTGGATCTAGCAAATATTTTGATGGAGTTGGTTTGGATGAATTGCGGTTACCAGAATGTTCAATTTTTCCAGCAATTCCTCGAATTCATCAGCTGTAAAGCTGACACTATTTGTAGTGTTTGCACGAACAATTCATAGAGTTGGTTGAAACGACTCTAAAGGATTCCAACCAATTCTTGCTGCCACATTTTGTCAACGGATAAACCGTTTCAGAGGCGCAAATTATCTAATATAAAATTCCTTCGCGGTTGTTGTGGATGTTGTTTTATGGGTTGTTGTTGTTGCGATTGTTCTTGTGGCTGCTGACCAGAACTGACAAGAACATTTTCAATTTGAGCCCAATCTAAAAAACAAAAAATAAATAAAAAGAATTATATCATATTATGTAAAATTAAAATATGATCAATAAATCAAACTAAAATTATAATTTACCTTGGTCGTTTAAAATTAACTCCTCATGCCATAAGTCTTGCTGGGACAGATGCACATTTGTGGGTGGAACACTGACAGTTTTTTACACGAACGTTTTTTTTGCTATTCTAATGCCGCACGTTTCTGGATTCTTTTTTTTTTAGGATTTTGTCCCTCTGAGGCAAGGCGATTAGCTTTCGCCTTTTCTCCCGTACACTTACAAACATTTAACTTTTCCCTATTTAACTTTTACTCGTTGTGAGAAATTATCTCACAACGCTCTTTCTCTTCACCGGGATTTGAACCCGAGACTAAAAGATTATGAGTCGGTGCCTGCGCCTCACGTCCAATGTGGTTTTTGGATTCATGATGATTATTTTATCTCGGCTGATAAAGTTCTGATGAGACTAATTTAAAAGCAGTATTTATATTCTTTCATTTAACAAATTTTCTACCCCACACTCAACTTTTAACTAAATATATATAAATAAATAAAATATAGACCCTAAGTGTCTCTCATCTATTGATGTATAACACCACTTATCATACTCTCCACTATTCAGTAATAACTCTAGATACAATTTTAATAACAATAAATACAGATAATATGGCATCCCCCTACGGGTGTTAAACACCCTGTAAATATGTGTATATATATAAACACACTTGTTTGAATAAATACATATGTTTATATCAATGTTATTTTTTATTGTATTTTAAGATATAAGACACCTGTTTGACATGACAGAGTATATCCTCACCCCTACTATGATCGATTAAATCAATTTGTTTACTTTTAAAAGTAAAGCCATGCCGTTTGTGAAAGCCATCATTACGACCATTATTATCCATTTTACATGGTGAGTAGAGAAAGGACGTATGTTCTGGACCCTCCGGACTAGTTCCGACTCTTTCTAACACATGAAAGAATATATCGTTCTCACTCGCACTCATTACAAGTATTAATTTTTTTGGCAGTGGTAGTACTGACGTCGCGCGAGATTTGAAATGGTAATTACGTCACAAATTATCGTTGGCAACACTGTTTAACCGGGAAATTTTAAATTTAAATTAAGTATCCCTTAAACACGTCATACAACCTCACAAAATATCTTAAAAAATCAATCGTGTTTTTAAACCCTTCTATTTTTTAAATTAATAATTTATTTTTGCTTACACTTGCTGTTCGCGTACCCCCATTTCTGCACCCTAATATGTATTTGAAGTTCCTATGGACTTCCCAGGTTATTTTGGTATGATTAATGAACTGTACCTCTTTTGACAGCCTGTTTAGGGTTACAGAGCTGTCTGTGACTGCCATGTAGAGCGGTTGAGCAGTGGTCCTCATCTTGTAAATTTTAGTGATAGGAACGTTGTAGGTGATGTTTAGTTCTTCTGCAATCTCCTCCAGGTCCATGTCCGTTTGTAATCCTTTGATTACAAACGCGTGTGTCTTCTGGGCTTGCGGTATGTATGAGTGGAACTCGGTGTTGTCCGACTTGTAATATTCAACTAGTTTGGTCTGCTCTTCGGAGTCTGTAACATAAATGCTCGTATTGTAGCGAGTATATTTAACATGATAGCCTTTTTTTTATAAGCTGCTTAAGTAGCTGGATCAGCTCCTGGTGGCTATGCGGCTTCCCGTTATAGATGATCGGGGTTGGAGATTTTGTCTTCTTGGGCGCGGTTGTTGTAGGTGGCTTTGGCTTGGTGATGCGGTGGACTTTAATGTTTTCGTCGATTTCGCTGCCATCAGTTGACTCATCCTCGATGCCATCGATGCGGTTTGAGGTGGAAGTGCCGGGTAGTGGTGTTTTTGCCGTCGATGTGCGTTGCAGTTTGATAGTATTTCGTGGGACGGTGAATCCCGGTAGTGCTGGTGGTGATGTTGACGTTTTCCTTTTAATGGAAAAAATACCTTGTTCGCGTACCATCTTTACAGTTGGTTTCCTAATGTTATTTGACTTCTTTACGTTATTTGGTTCAGTTGGTGGGTCAGTATCCATGTGGTTTGGATCGGTTGGGTTTGACGTGCTAAGTCGCATTCCGTCGGCTGTTGTTGCACTGTTCGATGTTGCCGTGGTGACTGTAGTGGTGGCGGTGATGGTTAACGTAGTCATTTTGGGAATTGGTCCAGTGGCAGGACCTGTTAGTTCTATGCTTGATAAGGAGTCGGAATTTTTTTACTGGGTCCAACCCTGTGCTATTGTCATCACTGAGGTCAGATATAACGCTTGCGTTTGAGCTTAACAGCTCGGTACTGTTGCTATGCGGTGGAGATTCCAACTTGAAACGAACGCGACGAACACGGTATGTCTTGTAAGGAATGTTAACTGACAAAAAACTCGCACTTAAAAAGATAGGACAAGGAATTCACTCAATTCAAATTGTTTCAGGGCCACTTCTTAAAACTAAATACTAACTACTCACTATTTATTAAAAGTAATTAAACTAATCACTATAGTTAATCCTTGGGCACTAAAACTTAACTATCACTAGCTAATGTTGTCTATGTCAAAGTCAAATCACTTTATTCGCACACAACTCACTTTATTTAATTAATACAGAATTTAATTAAATATTTAGACGATTAAGAATCGAAAGTAGTGGGGCGTTTGTGCGTCCACTTGATAGACCGGCTATGAGTACAACGGGTTGTGAGAGACTAATCTTACCACCACACCACAGAGCTAGTTAATGATGATTAAGATGATTTGTGTAGATACGAAAATTTTGATCGATATGATCAATATGAAATCGATCAAAATTGTCAAATAAACTATATTTAATTGTAGAAAGCGCATTTTACAAAAAAAATTATTATTAAACAAATTTATTAAAATAAAAAAAATATAACTAAATAAAAAAATAAAAAAATAAAAATAAAAAACTAAACAAAAAACTAAATTATAAACTAAGCCATAATTAACTATAAATAATTATGCGGCTGGAGCAACATGCCCCCTATAATTCGGATTCCAAACTATGTCGAAATCCCTCGGAGGGATCCTCTGAAACCGATTCGGGAATCGGAGGTTTTTTTCCTCCAAAACCGGATTTGGCTCATCCTCCAAATCGTCCACCCAATTTTCGGCCTCATACCATTTGATGGCATTGGAATCGCCCCCACACTCCACCTCCATCAACAACTCTTCCTCTTCGTCTTTGCAAAGAGAGCACAAACAGGAAGGACACTTAGATATTGGAAGCGCTCATTATTAAAATTGTAATGTGTAATTACAAAAGTTTTTTTGATATTGTACTATAGTTAAAAATACATCTACACCATTATCTACACCATAATGCCATTTGTTTTGTAAGTACCATTTGTTTTGTATTTCTTACATGTTTGAAAATTAAAACTCAGTGTCATTAAAATCAAGTCAATTCCATAAAATGGGCGAGCAACAAGTCACTGATATAATGAAATATCTAGATTTACTGCCAGAATTCAATGATAATTCTGAAGATTTAAGTTGTTTCACATACTAATGTGAACAAATCTCTAACTACATAGATGATGGACAATTAGAAGATTTCGTAAAATTAATAATTATCACAAAAATAAAAAGAAAAGCCTTTCGAGTACTACCAAAACAAAAATATTGTTGTATGAGCTAACCTAAAAAGAACACTGGGAGAGTGTTGTAATTCCAGGCAAAATAATAGTGGTTGGCAAATAAAGGTTAGTAGCGAATGTCAGAAACCAAGTGAAACCGTTACAGCTTTTGAAACTCGTATCTTTCAAGATGTACATCTTTCCAGATGTACATTTATCCTAGTAATAATTATCAAAATCTCAAAAATTCAAACAAATTCAAAAATTCAAATCTCAAAAAAGACAACAAATTTTTAACTGTTTGCTATAGACGTGGTCTTTTAGATTTTCAGTCATTACACTTTTAATAGAACAATATTCGGCGGAAATAACAAACCTAATTGACACAATTATAACCGCATAACTAGGAATATTACAATCCATCAATTTTTAGTCCAGTAGACATAGTAAATAAATTAAGTACAGAGTTATGGAGTTACCACCAGGACAAATATAGAGTTACCACCACAACTTAACACAACAATAGAGTTACCACCAGGACTTGAATTCCCAATACCATTGAATATCGAACAAAGCCATTTACTTACATCATTTACAAAATCAATCAGTTATTTTGATAATAATGGCAAGTTAGTTTTCATTTTGCACTTCCCATTACTCGAAAGCGAACACTTTATTTTGGATGACATACATCCACTTCCAGTTAACTTAAGGATAATAACTTTATTATTATCAAACCATCAGCCGAATTTGTAGCAGTAAACCAAACAAAACCAACATTTTTGAGATTAACGGCTTTGGAAGTTCATGACTGCAAACAAATACCTAATATACTTATTTGTAGACAAGAATAGCCAATTATAATTGCAAATTTGGACGACAATTGTGAAATTTCCTTATTCAAAGTTAAAAATATCAAAACCGTCAAAAAAAAATATCAAAAAAAATATAAAAAAGTTTATCAAAAACTTGTGATACTCGAATAGCAAAATTAAAATCAGCCATTTTTATAAAGTTATTAAACAAGAACTCGTGACTTTTTGTTTCGCACATATTAGAAAGATTCACATTGAACTGTAAAAAATTAAATCTAATGGATATAAAAATGGTAAACACTGGGTTGCTGACAATACATGGTGAGTGCAAAGCTTTTGGTAATAATATCATATTAAATACGTAAACGGTCATCAATGGCATGGAAATTCCCATACATTTTATTCCGGAAATCACAATCGAAGATGTATGCTGCAATGAAAAGCTGAAGAAACAGTTCAACGAATCAAAATTGAGGTTGGATATGAAACTAGAAAGCTATGTACATTATATCTACGAGCTAAGTGTATATGGACATAAATTGAGGAACAAAAAACTGTTGCGTATGTGTAGCATTTTATTTGATTATTCCTAATTATATTTAATTCTTAATTCATATATTAGTGAGGCGACACTCTGGTAGCAGATGTCGACAATATAAGTTCCTTTAGTTGGGAATTTTCTAGATTTCAAGCCGCGTTCAATATTCGGTTTAGTTTATTGATGGGTTATTAACTTTATTAGTTAATAACCGTTTTGTTAGTTATTTAGTTAATATTCATGTTTATTATCTCCTAGTAAACCTGCATGTGCTGTACGACCAGGGAATTCCTAAAATGGGTTCTGGTCCTTGATCAGAAATGAAAAATCCCAATTTTGGACCAATAGAAATGGTTATTTCCCTCCTTCAAATTAATTTTAATTTTGTTTTCTGTGACATTATCTAAACTAGAAGGAAGAACTTCTCCAACTTTCGAACCGAACAGTCTTACCTTCGAAAGACTGTCACCGAAAATGTGTAATATATTTGTATATAATATTGCCTGTGTTCTTTAATTTCCTAACACCTAAATTGTTAGACAATCCTAATAACTACCTACAATCGATTAAATTCAGTTGTAGGCCAAAACATTATGGTTCTTCAAGCCGGATTGTGAAAATCCGAAACCTAAATAACAGTGAATTGTGCTGGTGTAGTGACGCGTCAACCGGACATCCAAGTTTCTGCACACAATCAACTACTGTGAACGTTCCATCTAGGGTGGACAACAACCTTATATCAAGTTTGTACATTTTTATTCCGTTTTGACTCAACCAAAAATGTCTGCCGAAGCCAAACATCTTGCAACATTGCATCGAAGACGTGGTACCATTCGGGGCGCCATTACGAGTTTCTCTAAAAAGCTCGATCAATGGGAAGACAGCGTTGAAAGTCGAAACCCAGACTTTTTGGAAGCCGCATTGGAATCCATGAAAAATTCATTTCTCCGTTTTGAAGACATCCAAGATGAGCTAGAAGAACTCCAGCCTGAGAATGAATTACCACATCGATTTCTGGTCCAAGACAGCTATGACTTAGCTGTTGGTAGAGCTCGACAATATCTACGAGAATTCGCGGAATCGGCAAAAACCCATTCCGAGGAAGTTCAATCAGGGGGTACCTCTATATCCTCAACGTCGACCAGAAGTAGGACTCAACCAATTCCAGTTAAACTACCCACTATCACGTTGCCGACATTCGATGGGTCAATTGAAAAATGGGCGTCATTCTTCGACATGTTCTGCTCATTAATTGATCAGAATGAAGAATTACCGGCGGTGAGTAAACTACAGTATTTACGGTTGTCTGTTACAGATAAAGCTGCGCAACTTATTCACTCTCTTGATACGGTTGATCAAAATTATGAAGTTGCTTTGTCGCTTTTGACAAATAAATACGATTGTCCACGTCGCACTCTTCGCCGGCATTGGGCAATTCTGCGTGATTATCCTCGATTGTCAAAAGATGCTCCTGCTGCTCTTGGACATCTCGTGGATACCTTTGAACAACATCTGAGAGCGCTGGAGAAATTGGAAGCTCCCGTCAAGAGTTGGGATGTTCCATTGATCGATTTGGTGTTATCTAAAATTAGTTCAACGACCGCCTGGCATTGGGAACTTACTCTGACTGACAACCTAATGCCCTGCCACCAGAATCTACTGCAGTTCTTGGAAAAGAGAGCAAATTCAGTTGACATCTCTAATGACGAGTCGTCAACTAAACCCAGACACAACAACCCACGTCCAGAATTCGCTAGGCCACAAAGAGCCGCTGCCCAGGCTTTCACAACCCATCCGACATCTTCTAAACCCAAATATATGGCAAATCAAGCATGTATTATCTGTGCTGATCTACATCCCGTGTACCGATGCGAAAAATTCAAAGCTTTATCGGTAACCGATCGAAGAAAGAGAGTTAATGAAGCATCATTATGTTTCAACTGTCTGGGTACAAATCACCGTCGGTCACAGTGCAAATCCGAGATGCTTTGCAACCGTTGCAAGGAGAATCACCAGTCATTGCTACACCTTGCCCCAACATTATCTGCGCCATCGAGCAATTCAGCTCCATCCCAATCAACTGAAGCTAGTGATGATAGTGTGCGTCAAGAAGCATGACTACCACAATCCGTAGCACCATTGCGGCAACCCGCTGCAAGATCCTTAATTGTGGATTCTGCCACAAGTGACCTAATGGTCACTGCAATCCTCGATACTCTTAATCACCAACAACAACCAATACGATGTCGTAGTCTGATTGACACGTGTTCAACCGCCAACTTTATAACTGAAAGTTTGGTTAATCAACTGAAGTTACCAAAACGAGATTGCTGTATCTCTATTGGCGCTCTCAATGCGCTTACCACCGTATCTAAACATCTTGTGACTGCTGAGATTCAATCTCAATTCAATGGCTATCAACGCCAACTGATGTTTCTCACGGTTCCAACTATATCACATCTGGTGCCTAGTGAACCAATTCTGCGTAGTTCGATTAATATTCCAAAGAACATTAAACTTGCTGATCCCGAATTTCATCATCCTGCACCGATCGACATGCTGATCGGCGCGGGTACTGCACTTTCCCTGCTGTGCGTTGGGCAAGTGAATTTGTCGCTATCAGATGGTCCGGATTTATATCTACAGAAAACACAACTAGGATGGGTCATTGGGGGCAGCGCTCCCTCAGTCCAAGCAACTCGCGCCCAAGTTTGTTATACCACTGCTGACCTAAATTTCGATTTAAGTCAGTTTTGGGAAGTAGAAGCCGGACCGAGCAAGAAACTCCTCACCAAGGAGGAAGCAACCTGCGAAGAAAACTTTCGAGACCATTACGAAAGAAACTCCGAGGGCAGATATTCGGTTGCGTTACCGTTCAATTCGAAAAGGGTAAACCTAGGAACTTCCAAGACGGCAGCTCGACACCGATTGAATGGTATCAAACGTAAGCTTATGTTGAACCCCGATCTCCGGACTCAATATAATATGGTATTGCAAGAATATTTGGATCTTGGCCATATGACAGCAGTAACTGAGAAGGTTACTGAAGAATCTGGGTTCTACCTACCCCATCATGCGGTCATGAAAGAAAGTAGCCTTACCACAGCTCTGCGGGTGGTATTTGATGCATCCGCCAAGACTTGCACGGGAATCTCGTTGAATGACAGTTTGTTGGTGGGCCCGACCATCCAATCTGATTTGTTTACTCTGTTGTTGAGATTCCGAAAACACTCTGTTTTTATCACTGGAGACATCGAAAAGATGTATCGACAAATCATGCTAAGACCTAAAGAGCGTAAATATCAGCGTATTTTATGGTTGAATTCTGATGGACTGGAACACACCTACGAATTGAATACGGTCACTTTCGGTACTGCCTCTGCACCTTATCTTGCCATTCGTTGCATTTATCAACTCGCTGAAGATGAACAACTTAATTTCCCTCAAGCTTCCAGAGTCCTTAAAGAAGATCTGTATGTGGATGATGCCATCACTGGTGCTGACTCCATAGAAGAAGCCATTGTCTTATGAGATCAATTGTCAAAGGTATTGGAACGAGGAAACTTTAAAATCAGGCAATGTGCGTAAAATGTTCCGGAATGATTGGAAGATTTGCCCACTGAGTCGATCAACCGTCACCTAGTACTGAGTGACTCGCCAACCATTAAAACTCTTGGAGTTGAGTGGAACTCCAGAAACGACACCATCGTCTATACCGTGCAACCTTGTGCCCAGTCCGTTTCTGTAACTAAACGGATAATGCTGGCTGAAATATCAAAGATCTTTGATCCATTAGGTCTCCTAGCACCGGTCATTATCAAAGCGAAGATTTTGATGCAAAAGCTGTGGATACTAAAGCTAAATTGGGACGAATCACTACCCCTGGATCTACACACCGCTTGGGTAAATTATTACCAGCAGCTCCAATTACTCAATAACGTGAGTTTTGAACGAAGAGCCATTCTCGAAAATCCCATCTGCATCGAGCTGCATGGCTTTTGCGATGCAAGTGAGCAACCATACGGAGCTTGCCTATATTTAAGATCCACTGACCATCAGGGAAATATTCACACTGCTTTGCTTTGTGCCAAATCACGAGTAGCACCTGTTAAAACCGTCTCAATACCACGTTTGGAATTATGTGAAGCCAGTTTACTCACAGACCTAATCTGTACCATTAAGCAAGCACTACAACTAAAACTAAATCGTGTTGTTTATTGGACTGACTCAACCATTGTACTACATTGGCTACAATCACAATCCCGTACATTGCAAACCTTTGTCGCGAATCGAGTAGCTGATATCCAATCGAAAACTGACGTGAACAATTGGCGACATGTTCGCACACATGACAACCCTGCAGACCTACTATCACGAGTACAACTACCTGAGGAATTTCAACAACCATCTTTGTGGCTGAGGGGCCCATCATGGCTTTGTCAAAGTCAAAGCACTTGGCCTGTCACAACCCTGAAACCAGTAAACCAGAATGAATTAGAATTGAGAAAAGTTCAATGCTTCCAAATTACCCCGATGGACGACAGTTTGATCACCCGCTATTCGTCCATAACCAAACTGCAATCTGTTATCGCTTACTGTATGCGCATGAAAGGTAAACCGCAAAATCAAACCCGTTTAACAATAGCTGAATTAAAAAATGCATTGCTGATCATCATCCGAATGGTGCAAAAATTTGCGTTTGTGGTCAACTGTCTTCATAAAAACGAATCAATCAATCGTCATAGCCGACTATTACCTTTAAATCCGTTCATTGATCAAGATGGACTCCTTCGAGTTGGAGGGAGATTAAAACATGCGACTATGCCATTTGATCAACGCCATCCGGTAATCATACCCAAAGGTCATCACATCACTCGACTCTTAGTCGAAGCTGAACATCGGAGTCATTTACATGCAGGTGTACAAGCAACCCTCTATGCGTTAAGACGTAAGTATTGGCTGATCGATGGTCGCAATCAAGTGCAAAAAATCCTGCGGACCTGTGTGACTTGCTCCAAACTTCGTCCACCTTCCATTGACTATATAATAGGAGACTTGCCTGCTTCTCGAGTAACACCAGTCCGACTATTTTCCAGGGTTGGTATAGATTTTTGTGGTCCCTTTTTCATAAAGGAAAAGAGATATCGAAATCGAGCCAAAATCAAGGTTTACATAGCTGTATTCGTTTGTTTTGTCGTGAAAGCAGTCCACCTGGAAGTCGTTAGCGATCTCTCCACGGAGGCCTTCGTGTGCGCACTACGCCGTTTCGTTGCTCGAAGAGGACTATGCACCGACATTTACTCTGACAATGGCACCAATTTTGTGGGAGCACACAACCAATTGAAGGAACTGCACGCATTTTTCACTAGTCATCAACATCAAGACCAAGTGAATAAATTTGCTGCAAACCACGGATTCACTTGGCATTTCATACCCGCTAGGGCTCCTAATTTCGGTGGACTATGGGAAGCTGCCGTAAAATCCTTCAAACACCATTTCAGAAGAGTCATTGGAGAGCAACTGCTCACCTTTGAAGACCTCAACACATTCGCGATTGAGGTAGAAGCAGTCTTGAATTCACGCCCACTCACTCCCATCTCATCTGATCCCAACGATCTACTGGTACTTACTCCTGGCCATTTCCTAATTGGTGATGCCTTGACCAGCTTACCAGACCAGGATTTGAAGGACACCCCGGTCAATAAGTTGTCGACTTGGCAACATCATCAACAAATGCGTCGACAATTTTGGTCTCGATGGTCCCGAGAATATTTCAATGAGTTCACCATCCGCCACAAATGGAGCAAAGGACAGTCTACCATAACTGTTGAAACTGTAGTTCTACTCAAGGAAGACAATCTACCTCCTCTGCAATGGGTCATGGGGAGAGTTACCGAACTACATCCTGGTGCTGATGGGGTGACTCGGGTGGTCACCGTTAAAACGGCATGCGCCAGCCTTAAACGAAGCATTCAGAAGATAGCATCACTACCTATTCAACTCGCTGAAGGGACTTCTGCTCCGTCTACTCGGTAATAATTTTGTGTCAGTGCGAAATTATAAACAAGTGAAAGGTTTTGTGTTGTGAATTAAAATCTTCTCGTGATACTAATTTTCTCCAGTTGCTTATGTTGACTTATTTGTATATTTTTGTGTCAACATGTGATTATTGTATCTGTTATGTATCTTGATCGGACTCCATCCACTCAACGGGGGGAGTATGTTGCGTATGTGTAGCATTTTATTTGATTATTCTTAATTATATTATAATTCTTAATTCATATATTAGTGAGGCGACACTCTGGTAGCAGATGTCGACAATATAAGTCTCTTTAGTTGGGAATTTTCTAGATTTCAAGCGGCGTTCCATATTCGGTTTAGTTTATTGATGGGTTATTAACTTTATTAGTTAATAACCGTTTTGTTAGTTATTTAGTTAATATTCATGTTTATTATCTCCTAGTAAACCTGCATGTGCTGTACGACCAGGGAATTCCTAAACTGGGTTCTGGTCCTTGATCAGAGATGAAAAATCCCAATTTTGGACCAATAGAAATTGGTTATTTCCCTCCTTCAAATTAATTTTAATTTTGTTTTCTGTGACATTATCTAAACTAGAAGGAAGAACTTCTCCAACTTTCGAACCGAACAGTCTTACCTTCGAAAGACTGTCACCGAAAATGTGTAATATATTTGTATATTGTATTGCCTGTGTTCTTTAATTTCCTAACACCTAAATTGTTAGATAATCCCAATAACTACCTACAATAGATTAAATTCAGTTGTAGGCCAAAACGAGGAACAAAAAACAATCATAAAATTTTTATACAATCAAGTTCATTTATTATTTATACTTTGGCAATTATATATGTTTTATTTATTTTATATACAATTTACAAATATTATAAACAATAACTGCTGTGGTATGAAAGGTCTATGTATGCGAGTGGAACAAAATGTATATGACCCGACATATCGTAATAGTAGAGTTTACCATAAGGAAGAATTGGAGTTACAACCAACATTAGTGAAACATGTTGTAGGGTTCCTTATATCTCAGTGTAATGCGCGGCAAAAATATTAGATGTAAAAAGTGTATATATTTTAGATAGTTTTAGTTAGTATTGCTATATGTATTGATATATTGTTAGCATGCGGACCTTTCCTAGAACCATTTTGTAAGAATTTCCAATATCATTCCCCATTATAAATTTTATTACCGTATAATCCAAGGACCCGGGTTTTTTAGTCTAATAACTTACATGTGTACTCGTAAGTTCTAGTGCAATGTGATTTTAGTATTATGGTTTTTCTTACTAATTCCCAAATAGTCGGAACCCGGGTTATTCGGTTCTTTCACTAATTAAGTAATAAAATCCTACTTCTCTTCACGCTATACTATTTCATCCCTTCCTTAACTTAAGAAAGTGATATAAAATTGTGATATAGGAAACTGGTCAGATGTTGATAAAATTTCTATTACTAAACTAAAACTAATAGGTACTGCCAAATTATATTTGATAACAGATTTTATTGCTAAGACTACTAATAATTGGAAAACATTAGAAAAACAATTATTAAAACAATTTCAAGAAGCTAGAATCCCAGGTAGAGCATTTCAATTATTTGTTAATTGCAAACAAAAATCGGGAGAATCTATAAAAGATTACGTTATTCGATTAAAATTAGCAGGTCAGACTACAGTAATATTTAGTGATAATTTAGCTGAAAATGCATTCTTAGAAAAAATTTAGAGAGGGATTTGCTTACTCAATTTCTTGTAGGATTAAATATGCCATTAAAACAAAGAGTTTTATCAAAAATTCCATCCACATTTAAAGATGCCATACAAGAAGCTATGAATGAAGAATTAATAGATAAAATGACTAAATCAAATAATCAAGGAATTTTTGAAATAGAACAAAATCACCGTAATTCCAATAGAAATTATCAAAATTGAAATATAAAATGTTTCAATTGTAATCAAACTGGTCACATAGCTGCAAATTGTAGAAAATCTAATAAAAATAGTAAACAAATGAAGGGTTTTCATTGCAATAAATTAGGACATCATATAAAGGATTGTTATCTAAAGAATAATTTGAACAGAAACTCGACTCAAAACCGTAATGATAATAAACAAATTAAGTGTTATAAGTGTGGTAAAATAGGTCATAAATCACCAGTTTGCCGTTCCAGTAGGACTTTAAACATTCAAGCGACCGCCTTCCAACCCCAGTCGTCGGTTGCCGTAAACCAGATATAAAAATAAGAGATCAGGCTAGGATACAGGTGGCTGAAATTTTTTTTTGTAAACCCCGTAATTTGATTAAAGTAAATATTAGAAATATGAATTATTTAGCGTTAATAGATTCAGGAGCAGCTGTATCCCTAAGTAAAGCCATTAGTTGTAAGGGGCTTAGAAATTAGTTCAGATGTAACTGTTAATTTAGTTGATGTACAAGGTCAAGGAATAGAAGTGCTAGGAAAGGTAAAAGTACCTATTTCTCTTTATCCAAACCATGTTATAAAACATGAATTTATTGTAACGGATGCAATTAATTTTAGTGGAGATATGATTATTGGAATTGATTTCTTAGAAAAGTTTAATGTTTTGATTAATTGGAAACAAGGTACAATTAAAATAAATCAAAAAGAATTTCAGTTGTTAAAAAAAGATGATAGCCTAACTACTGAAGTAATTGTTAAAAAAGAAAATAATATGGAGAAAGTTGATAAATTGTTAGATGAAATTAAAGAATTAAGAAAAGTTATTGATAATGTTGAAAGAAAATCTATAAGTCGAAATCAAAATTTTCAGTCATTGGAACTGATTGGAAATTCTTGTAATGAAGTGTGTTCCAAACACTTAGTTACAAATCAAGATAACATCAAAAATCGACCGAGGGTTAATTTTAAACAGGAGGATACGCGCGCGTCTTCCAGTCAAGATAATTTTCTTAATGAAATAAATTTTGAAAAGAAAATTGAATTTAAAAATAGTAATGAGAGGAATAAAAATGTTGTTCAAATTTTTGATGATAGTACTAGAGAGATTATTGGAGATATTATTTTAGAGAATGCTGATAAAAACATTAGTGAGGAAAATATTAAAAAGTCAAAAGAAATTAAAAGTAATGTATGTTTATTGGAAGATATAGTAATTCCACCTCGTAGTCAAATGATTTGTATAGGAAGATCAAAACAATATAAAATCGTCAAGACGCCGCAGATTGTTTTTGAGCCAACCATGTTACCGATACAAGGTATTTTGATCGCACGAAGTTTGCATCAAAATAATGAAATTGTATCTATAAGACTAATGAATTTGACTCAGAGTGAAATTAAGTTAAATGAGAAAACAAAGTTAGGAGAAGTTTTTGAAGTTGATATTTCAAATTATTCAGATAAAGATAGTTGTATTTCCGTTATAAGTAATGAAGATTCAAATAAAATTTTAAAACAGTTAGGATTAGATAATATTAATACAGATAGTGATAGGAAATTAGTTGAGTTAATTAAAAGTTATATCGATATATTTAAGAAACTCAGTGAAAAATTAACCTGTACAATAAAAGTCAAGCATCATATCATTACTGAAAATGTACCGCCAATTTCTAAGCGTCCATATCGAGTACCATTTAATCGCAGAGAAATTTTAAATAAAAAAATTCAAGAGTTACTTGATGATGAAATCATTGTGGAAAGCCAGTCACCTTGGTCATTTCCATGTATTTTAGTAGAAAAACAAAAACATCCAGGTGAAGAAACTGAATTTAGATTATGCATTGATTATAGAACCTTAAATTCAATCACAAAAACTGATTATTTTCCTTTACCGCATTTACAAGATACTATTGATCAACTAACAGGATCATGTTTATTTTCAACAATGGATTTAGCAGTGGCTATTTTCAAGTAGAATTAGACAAAAATGATCGAGAAAAAAGTGCCTTTTCAACACCTGATAACCATTACGAATTCAATAGAATGAGTATGGGTCTGAAAAATGCTCCAGCTACTTGGCAACGAATGATGTATTCAGTTTTTACAGGATTGACAGGTTTAGAATGTTTAGTTTATCTAGATGATATAATAGTTTTTAGTACTGAAAATGTTGAAGACCACCTACAAAGACTCGAACATGTGTTTAAAAAAATGAGAGAAAATAACTTAAAATTTAAACCAACTAAATGTCATTTTATGAAAGACAAAGCAAAATATTTAGAACATATAATTTCTCAAAATGGATGTGAAGCTGATCCAGAAAAAATAGAAATAATTCGTAAATATCCTCAGCCAAAAACAGTAAAAGAAATTAGAGCATTTTTAGGATTATGTGGATTTTACAGAAAATTTGTACCACAGTTTGCTGATATTACACAACCATTGATTCATTTAACTAAAAAAGACATACCTTTTGTATGGACTGACGAACAACAAAACTCATTTGATATTTTAAAGCAAGCTTTAATTACACCACCTATATTAAAATATCCAGATTTTAATAGACCATTTATTCTAGTTACCGATGCTAGTGATGTAGCAATTAGCGGAATTTTATGTCAAAAGTATAATAACTTAGAACATCCGATTAGTTATGCCAGCAGAACCTTAAATACTGCTGAAAGAAATTATTCAACAATTGAAAAAGAATGTTTAGCCATTGTTTGGGCTGTTAAACATTACAGATGTTATTTAACCGGAACTCATTTTACAATTTTAACTGACCATCGACCTCTAAAGTATTTATTAACGATTAAAGATCCTAGTTCTAGATTAGCCAGATGGGCTATGTTTTTATTAGAATATAGCTTTGATATTGATTATAGACCAGGAAAAATTATTACGAATGCTGATGCTTTAACAAGACTTCGAAAAACCACTGAAAATGATATGATTGAAAATGTGGCTGAAATTTTTAATGTAGATAACGATGTAAACGCTGATGATATATTACCTATAATTGATATAGTTTGGACAAGGTCCGAATTAAAAAATTTACAAAGTGCAGACCATAACATTCTTAATATTATTTCAAATATTAAAAATATAGATGAAGATTTATTCTATTTAGATTCAGATGGTATTTTATTTAAAAAACGAGTAAATGATGAAAGAAACGACAAAATTGTGGTACCAACTTCTATAAAATCAGAAATTTTACATATGTATCACAATTTTTCATTAGCATCTCATGGAGGTCAAAGAAAAACTTTAGAATTAATTAGAAAAGATTTCTATTGGAAAAATATGTCTACAGAAGTTAAACAATATTGTTTAGAATGTCATTCTTGTAATTTAAGAAAATCAAATTATATTCCGCCAGCTAATTTACAAAAATTACCTGTGCCAAATTCTGTTTTCGGTAGAATATCATTAGATATTGTAGGACCACTAAATCGAACTCGAAATGGAAATAAATACATTTTAACTTGTATGGATTATTTAACGAGATTTCCAGAATGTATAGCAATACCCGATATTCATGCAAATACTGTTGCTAAAGCCTTTGTAACTAATATTATTACTAAATATGGAACACCTAGAGAAATCTTAACAGATTGTGGTAGTCAGTTTGTTTCTAAACTATTTAAAGAAATTTGTAAAATTCTTGAAATTAATAAATTAAAAACTACACCTTACCATCCAGCTTGTAATGGAGTAGTTGAAAGAATGCACAAATCACTTAAAACAATGTTATCACATTATATAACTGAAGATAATAATTGTTGGGATGAATGGTTGCCATTTGCTACCATGGCTTATAGAAACCACATTCACGAATCAACAAATAAAACACCCTTTTTCTTAATGTTTGGAAGAGATATGGAATTACCTCAACATTGCTTAATTAATTCAAAAAACGTTATATACGATCTTGATGAAAATTATGCTACAGAAATGCTGAAACGAATGCAAATTGCGCACGATAAAGCAATAACATCACTAAATAAAACCGCGAATAAACAGACAGAGAAATTTAGTAAAAAGGCTAAAGATAGACAATTTCAATTAGGTGATAAAGTTTATTTGTTTACACCCGCTGTAAAACAAATTCAACTAGATGCCAAATTTCAACCTAAATGGTCAGGGCCTTATAGAATTATAGAAATAAAAAGCCTAGTTACCTATAAAATAAAAGAATTAACTGGTAGAAAAGAACATATGGTTCATGTAAATAGACTCAAGTTATGCTTAAATCAAAAGGATGAAATTAGAAGGATGTTATCACCGATTCCTAGTGAAAATGATGAGAATGAGGACACATTTTTACCTCGTAGTGTACCGCCTATGAATAACAATGAAGATAATAGAAATTTAGCTAGACAATTAGAAATAGTCGAATCACCTATCGTTAGAGATGTCGAAATTAATGATGATATTAGTGAGAATAGTAATAATTCATTAAGTAGAAGTAGTAGTTACGCTACTGCTAGTGGATCAAGTACTGAAAATGACTTTAATTATTCTGAAAATTATGATGATATTTATGAATATGATGATGAAAGTATCAATGATGATATTGATGAACCTGATAGTGATAATGAAGTTGATGATGAGATAAATAATTCAATAAATTCTAATTTAGAATTAGAAAATAGTAATTTAGAAATTAATCCAGACGTAAATAACCCAGAATCATCTGTTAGCAATAACTCAAGTATTTTAAGTGATAATACGAATACAAAAAATAGAAACAGAAAAACCCCTCGAAATGTGTTAAATACCCATAATACTAGGTCGAAAGGTCCGGTTAAAAATCATCCTTAGGTTCTTTAGAAACAAATCTAATGTAATAAAAAAAAACCTTTTTCCTAATAGTTAACCTCTGTTCCAGTGGGTAACTTTCGATTCTTAATATTACTATTGATGATCAACAGATGTTTTACAATGATTGCGTATGATTGCGAAAATTCATCCACGAATATTACATCGATCTCATTACGCGATATTGCTTCTTGTCCAGATCCAGATAAGGGTTATAATACAACTACTGTTAACATACAGGTTGTGGAGAAAAAGAAATTTGAACGATTTCAAGTAAAAACTTGTTTAATCGAAATTACTCGATTAATTAGCCATTGTGGAATGCATTCTCACTCTAGTGTAGTTGAAGATGAATTATTATCCTATGTCCATCAAATTGGTGCTGCAGAATGTAAAAATATTCACAAATTTCATGAATTCCAAGGATTTCAAGGAAATGTAATTTCCAATCTTAAATCAAACGCTACAATTACTACCTATTTAACGCTAGCAGGAAATGTTGATAGACATGGAAAATGTCAAGGTACAACCTTTAAGGAAAATGGAAGATCATGGAAAAATGTAATAGTAACTGCAACTGTTAGAATTCAATTAACCGATTATTTCGCAATAGTCAAATTGGGAGAAAATGAAATTTCGTTAGAAAATAAATTAAAGTGTCCTTATATGGAAGGTTACTGTATGGATTTCAATATTGGAGAATCAGTTTGGGATGTTTCACCTTTTCAACTCTGTGAAGAATTTGCTATTATTTATAGTGGAAAGGCAACTATAGTTCAAGAACTTGATTCCGAAACACAAAATCGTTATGTTGTGATAGAACAAGATGATAAAATTTTTGCACTAAAATTATCTCGATTAGAATATGTTTGTAATGTTGCTGTTCATATTACTGAACATCCTAGATTATTGATAATTGAACATTCTTTTAATGGCCATGTTAACAATTTTAATAATTTTAAAACACAAGACGCAGCTGAAATTGACTTAATGACTTATATGCTAACACAAAATTTTTATACATCGAACAATCATTTAAAAGATCAGTAAAAAAATTGTATGCTCACACTGTTTATAGACGTTGTTTATTGCATAGAGAAATCTTAAAAAATAGATTATTAATGGCACCAATTTCACCCCATACAGTAGCTATTTTGATTAAAGAACATTTAGGTTATGTAGGAAAAGTATCCGGTGAAGTTTTGTATATACTAAAATGTTTACCAGTACAAGTTCAAATTAGAAGACATACAAATTGTTATGCTGAATTACCAGTTGTTTATAACAATGAAACATTTTTTATTTCGCCATTAACTAGAATTTTACAAAAACATGCTGTTCAGATTGAATGTAATCCATTAATTCCAGCAATGTTCTTTTTAGAAGGAACATGGGTAGGTTTTAATCCAAATCCTACAAATGGCATTGTTCCTCAGGAATTAAAAGTAACAGATGAACCAAAATTAAAATTCACTAATATTCAAAATTTAGGTTCAGGCGGAATTTATACCGTTGACGAAATTAGAAAAGCTCAAGAAGCAATTTTATTTGGAATTGAGAGAAATGCCATTAGTAATATAATTATCAGTAAAATAGCGGGTAAAGAAATCGAAAACCAAGGATTCTCAACTTTAAAATTATTTGATTCGGAAGAATTAAAAAAATTAGCTAACAATACATTAAAAAAAATGTATGGTATATTTTTGTTTATTGGAGACTGGACAAGTGGTTTAATGGGAGTTTATATAATTGTTCGGATTATTAAATTTTGTGCAGAAACATTTTTAAATGCAATGGCTATACGAAAAGCAGGTGGAGGAACTTTACATTTATTCGCTTCATGTTGGGATACTTTAACATTATTTATTTTACACAAAGTAAAAATTAATAATTTTCGTGAAAATAAAGAAAATATTCCAATAAATAATTTAGAAGGAGAACCTAGAAACTTAATATTAACCCAACCCATAATGGTAGAGACCCCTCCAGAATTCAATCGAACCGAACTATCTACCCTTCCAGTATCTCACCAAGAAAACGAAAGCCGCCCTTATGCAGCCTTACAAAACAGTTTAGGGAACATAAAATAGAAAATTAGAAGTAATAAATAGGATTAGTTGAGGGAGTTTCCTTAGTTTTTAGTCTTATCTAGCAGAAATTTTAGTATAAATATCTGAGGAGTTCTTAAATTTAGTTAATTCAACTTCCACAAATAAACAGTCAGTTAAGTCAATTTAAAATGGTCGTTACAATCATCAAAATCCTCAACTCCTTTAAGCCCGAAGTACGCGTACCATATCTGGTACGCCTACTTGAGGAGTTGCATCAGGAGCATCAGGAGATGCTCCGATTAAATCTCATAAGGGAAGAGTTGGACCAACTCATCCTGGAGAATAGATTGAACTTCAGGAAAGTTCACCAGTGCCTCGAGGCACTGCAGATACAAATATATGGAGATGACCCCTTCATCTCCATCCCGTCATGTGGATGCAGCCAATGCATCGCTCCACCAACAAACGAAGAGCACCCAGAAGAAACAGAGGCCTGGGAATAGTTCAACACTATTCTAAACAATTTTTTTTCATTTTTTTTTACTTTTGTAATATTTTTTTGTGCTTGTATTGTATGTTTTTTGTGTAAAATTATAATAATTTTAATAATAAAAAAAAAATTTATATATAATAATTTTTTTTTTCTCTTTTAATGTTCTTTTAGTTAAAAATTAAAAAAAAAATAAATAAATAAATAAATAAATAATAAACATAAAAAATCATCATCATCAATCTATGATGATGTGTAGGTATGAACGAGACTTGTCAAGTTTCTGTTTGCCTTATTCTTCGTTTAAAATCCGTCATTTTTTTTTTTTTTTTTCTGTTTATTAACGATCTTTATTGTTCTTAGAATTCGAAAATTAGGTTTACTTTCGCGCTAAAATTTTGTTTAACTAGTAATATTATTTCGCATATAATGGAGCAAACTAGTTTACAAGATTGTCTAAAATATCATTAGATTGGTATAATTTAAAAAATTAATTTAGTCTAAAATATGTATTACTGGTTGCATATTATGTTATATGTTTATTTTAAACTTTTATTATTTGTGTTTTACTTTCATTTTGTATTGCTACTGATTTTAAGCTATTTAGGGTTACTATCAAATGCGTATTAATACCTAATTAATTTTAGTAAATATTATCTAGGAGTTATTTTATATTAATGTAAAGCGTTTTTATATTAATGTTTTTTTTATATTAATGTAAAGCGATGCCAATCGTTTTTATGAAAGTACCAATTTAAATTAAATGTACAGCTAATTTAGCTATGTAAGTTGGTTACAATATACCATCATGATTGAATTATAAAAATTGTTTGTATTTCTGTTAGTCGATTATTGTTGTTAGCCACAATTATTGTGAAATTTGTTAGTAATTAGTATTTTTTTTATTAGTGTTTATGTAGTGTAGGGATTATTATCTAAATTATTTAAAATTATATTGCAAATTGAGTAAGGTCAGAGTAAAGTCGTACTTGTAGGAAAAAGCATCTGCCGAAGAGAGGCGAGCCGGGGCGATTTAGGGAAGAGGGTGAACGAAGTAGGTGGGAGAGAGGACATTCGGATGGTGAGCTTAAGTGAATAAGTGTGTTTTTTTTTTCTGACTAATTTTTACTTTGGTTTTTCAAAAGGTAAGGGATTTTCTTTAAATACATTTTATATTTACGTATGTAGTCTTATTTTTTTTATGTAGTCTTATTATTATTTTTTTTTAATTAGAAATTATTTAAAGAATGCCATATGTTTGATATAACATTCTTTCTTAGCGTAGGGAGGATTGTTGTGATCGTAAAATGAATTTAAAGGTAGTTTGCCTATTTGAAATGTGAAAGCACTCTTTTATAGATTGTGTTACAAAGTAAAACAGCATCACATGTGCAACGGTTGAAATTTGATACTTTTGGTTAAGTTTTCACAGAAAACTAACGAACATGGTTTTAGATGGGTAAAACTATAAAATTCATAGCAAAGTAATAGAATTACATAATTGATGTGTTTTGCTATCCACAAATGCCAGTTGACATTTATTACCAAAAAAAGAGCTTTGTATCTTTAGCGGAAATAAATGCACTATAGGCAGTACCACATGTTAAAACTATGTCTAAACTGTCAGCCATAAATATCCATACATATTAGCTTTGGCTCCAATTTCTGACTTTAATTGGTCTGGACCTCACAGAAACAAAGACCATTTTTAGTATAAAAGCAGAACTTGTTTTGAAAAACAGGAAGGGGTAAGAACAGTCGCGTTTTGAAGCTCAACCAAAATAGTCGTGTTATATTTTGAATATCACTGTTAAATCAATGACTTGAAAAACTTAAGTAATATAATTAAAATACCGGTCGAAAGCAACAATTCTAAAACCTAAAGCTGTAATAAAAGTATTTTTGTAAATCAATGTAACGTGTGACATTTTCTGAAGTTATATTTTAATAAAACTAAATTGAAATATTATCGTGAATTTAATTGAACTTTCCCGCACATCAATTGTTCATCCAAACTGCCCAGAAGAATCGAACCAGAAGGAAGTTAATGATCCAACCTTCATTCCAGAAGTTGCCAATGGTTCTGGACAATTCAACATCAAAAAGTAAGTGCAAACTTATTTAGCATTGGCTGGTGTCAGAAGAAATATTCCAACCGGAATAATTAGTCAAACCACCGATCATTACAAAAATAAAAAAGAATCTTAAGATACTTTTCATATGTAATATACAAGAAATGTTTTAGAAAAAGATGTGGATGTTTGTCAAGTTTATGTATAAGAGTTGAGCAGAATGTAAATAGTACAACTGACACCGCACTGAAAAGAATAAAGAGAAGTGATGAAGATATTGTACATTTTAATAAACCAAGATAAACCTTCAATATCTTTTGGCAGGACCTCAATTTATAAACATAAGTCATAATTTAAAAAAAAAATATTTTTTTTTTAAAAAAGGGGGAGGTTTATACTAATATTAGTTTATATGAGTTTATATTATATATATTAGTATATAGTTCTTATTATATAGTTCAATAATAGAAATAAGATTTAAGGTTGTCGAAAGTTAGCATATACTAAGAACACAAATAGTGTGATTCTTAGAATATGCAACCCTTAACCTTTTTTATATTAGTATATTGTTTAGTTTGTAATTTTGTTATGTAAGAATACCGTTGGCGTTAGAGAAAGCTAACACTTTCAGAATACGCAGATGTACTTCCTAGAAGATACTACCCTTAAGTATCATGCACAAAAAATGATATTGTTATAGTTAGAATATAAGTAAAGGGTACAGAGTAGATGGCCGAGAGATAGAATTTACGTGAAGCAGAGCGGTAACGGTATTAATACTCATATTATAGTAAATAGTTTAATAAATAAATTAAAGTAAACAAATAAAAGTGAGTTTCAATTACAAGAAGACCATCGAGGATACTACACATCCTTTTAAAATCGAAAAATAGAGAAGAAGTCGAAATAAAGAAGTGTTACAAAATTTCCCGGATAAACAAATCGGCAAATCAATCATATTCAAGTGTAAATTGTTCACAAGAATAAATGTTAAAATTTAACTATAAATTATTATTTAACTATAAATAAATTAACTAAAGTTATTGAGAGATTCTTCACCGACAATCCAGAGAGGTACAACAAATTGGTGGCAGTGGTAACCGGTATTGAATCATCAAACCAGTGCGAAAAAGAAGAACATCAAACCTGTGTCAAACTTCAAATATCAATACACGAATAAAATCTACATCATGATGCAAATGTAAGTACCATTTGTATTGTATTTCTCACATGTTTCAAAATTAAAACCCAGTGTCATTAAAATCCCAAATCAAGTCAATTCTACAAAATGGGCGAGTTGATGCTCGCCCGTTTTGTCACTGATATAATGAAATATCTAGATTTATTGTCAGAATTCAATAGTAATTCTTAAGATTTAAATTGTTTCACATATCAATGTGAACAAATTTCCAACTACATAGATGATGAATTATTAGAAGATTTCGTAAAATTAATAATTATTACAAAAATAAAAGAAAAAGCTTTCGAGTACTACCGAAACAAAAATATTGTTGTATGGGCTGACCTCAAAAGAACACTGGAAGAGTGTTGTAATGCCAGGCAAAATAATAGTGATTGGCAAATAAAAGTTAGTAGCGAATGTCAGAAACCAAATGAAACCGTTGCAGATTTTGGAACTCGTTTATTAAGTATCTTTCAAGATGTACATAATCATAGTAATAATAATTATCAAAATCTCAAAAATTCAAACGACAAGTTTTTAACTGTTTGCTTTAGACGTGGTCTTTTAGATAGTAGAGTTAGGAATGCATCAACTACAATGATATTCTTAACTTTAGAAAACGCAATTGAATCATGTCAATTAATAGAAAACAATATTATTTAAAACAAACAGTATTTTTCAAATACCAATTTTATTAGAGCAACACAATTTTGCACTTTATGTAAAATGTCGAACCACAATAATACAAATTGTCGAAGACAACATGCATTTACGCAAAATAATCAATTTGAAAATAGACAAAAGTATAGATCACATAATCCAAGAAATAATCATTTTAATTCAAATAGTCATCAAAGTGTAAATTTCAACATGTAAATTATCCAGAAAATCAAACCTTTTCTAAAAATCAAAACCCTCAATTTAATATAAATCCTAGAAATAACGTAAGATACCAACGGGAAAATATTCAAGGAAATCAAAGGTTTTCCCAAAATGAAAACTATCATCCAAGAAATGTACAACTGATACAGAATAATCCATATCCATTAGATAATAAATAATAATGTAACTACAAGTATTTCGGAAATCTAAAACATTTCACATATTTGGTACCGTCATGTTGAACAAAATAGTATTATTAATAATAATTGGGTATTAATAATATAGTATTATTAATAATTTAGTTGGGTAATGTATTACTAAATAAATAAATAAATAAAATAATCAAGAAAATAAAGAAATTGACAGTACAAACAGTTTGAACATTAGTAATGAATTTAGAAATAATAAAAGTAGCTCCGAGAGTTCGCGACATTATGAAGGCACAGCCGCCAGCAAACCTGCACACCATATTGACGACGCAAATCATCAAGAGGTTGAGTGTTTCCCAGAACCAGAAAACAAGTTGCCTTCTGGAAATGAAGAAATGGGCGATCGGAAACCGACCCAGTTTCTGCTTCATTTAAAAGCACTAGCTGGGTAAGCGTGCCCGATCCGATGTTGCGCGCGTTATGGTTTAGCCGCATGCCAGCGAGTATTCAACCTATCCTTGCTGCACAGAAGGACTTGACGCTGGAACGGGTTGCAGAACTCACAGACACAAAAATGGAGTTCAACGTGAGTAAACCTTTCGTAGCGTAAGCCACTATTCCAGCTACACCGACAGCGACAGCCGCGCTTCCACCGAGTGTGGAGAACTACTTCGACCAGTTCAAGCAGGAGATGACCAACATACGCCTCGAGATCGCGGAATTAAGAAGCAGATTGCGAGCGCGTTCGCAATCACGCGGCCGGTACGCGCATAGTGGTATTTGTTGGTACCACGCAAGGCACAGCTTAAAAGCGATAAAATGCTTACAGCCGTGTTCTTTCGTCGCCAATAGTTCGGGAAACGCGACGGCCACTCGTTAACGGCAACTAACGACGCTGGCCCAACTATATCGCGCCGCATATTTATCATGGACTACGCAACCAACACCCAGTTTCTAGTCGACACCGGCGCAGATCTGTGCGTTTTTCCGCGTAACCGATTCGGTGAACCCGAAAATCGTCCTACGAACTTTCCGCGGCTAATAGAACTTCCATTGCTACCTGCGGTACAGTCACCATGACCCTCGACCTAGTTGTTCTGTTTGTTCGTTTTGTTTAATTGTTTTGTTATGTGCTAGAGATGGCGAGAAATATTGATTTTTTTAATACATTTTTCTTTTCGAGATACGGCGAGTTATGTGTTTTTGCTCTGCTTTGGCGTTCACAAACGTTCACGATCGTGTATAGAGTAGCGAGTGGGTCTTGATCGATCCCGTGGGATTGGGACAAAAAACGTGTTTGAAGCCGCTGTCTTTGTTCTCCATCATAGATCTTCTAGTGAAGGCTTTTCACCAAATCCCGCTCGCAGTAGAGCACATATGCAAGAAGGCTATAACCACGCCGTTTGGATTGTTGCAATTTCCGGTTTTGGACTGCGCAACGCCGCGCAAACCTTTCAAAGGTTCATGTGCTTCGAGATCTGGACTTCTGCTACGCCTACATTGACGACATCCTGATTGCCTCGTCATCAATGGAGGAACATGTAAGGCACCTGACTATTTTGTTCTAACGATTACAGGACTACGGAGTGGTGGTCAACGTTGTCAAATGAAAGTTCTGACACTCCGCAGTAAAGTTCCTGGGGTACCTCGTTAGTAGCAGTGGTACTCAGATACTGCCTCCATGGAGTGGATTCATTATATCTTTTACGCGCCCTGGAACGGTGAAGCAACTCCGACAGTTTTTGGGTATAGTGAATTTCTACCGCAGATTCATACCCAAAGCTGCACTGGTCCATGCACCCCTTAATGCCCTGCTCGAAGGTGACATCAAAGGAAAAATGCCAATAAATTGGACACCCGTAGCAAAAGCTGCGTTTGGAGCTAATAAAGCCCATCCTTCAATCAACGCTTCACTGGCGTTATTTACGTACGCATCGGACTTAACCATCGGTGCAGTGCTTCAACAACTGGTGGACGGTACCTGGCAACCACTGGCATTCTTCTCCAGGAAGCTGAGCACCGCCCAACGCAAGTACGCCGCCTATGATCGAGAACTACTCGCCAACTACGAGGCGGTTAAATACTTTCGCCATATGATCGTGGCAAGGCATTTCGTCATCTATACAGACGACAAAACCAATAACGTACGCTTTCCAGAAGAAGGACGGCAAATGTACCCCACGTCAGTTTCGGTATCTCGACTTCATCGGTATTTTCAACGGACATACGCCATGTATCCGAAGAAGAATAGAAAGAGCATCTTTTTTACCGTAGACTTGGTGCGAGCATTTAATCAAATACCGGTTGCGGAAGAAGATGTACCAAAGACTGCTATAACAATACCTTTCGGATTGCTTGAGTTCCAGTTTATGAAGTTTGGTTTGAGGAATGCCGCCCAGATCTGACAAAGATTTATCGACGCGATACTTCGCGGATATATGATATACGCGATGATATACGCGGACTTTGCGTATGCGTATATTGACGATATTTTGATAGCATCGACCTCTCTGAAATAACACCTGCAACATCTAGAAGTAATATTTCAACGTCTGATAGATTATGGAGTCGTGGTTAATCCAGCGAAATGAGTAATAGTTAACCTCTGTTCCAGTGGCTAACTGTCGATTCTTTGTCTTACTATTATGGTCAATGTTTTAGAAGGATTACGTTTGATTGCGAAAGTTCATCAACAAATATTACTTCGATCTCATTACGCGATATTGCTTCTTGTCCAGGCCCAGATAAGGGTTATAATACAACTACTGTTAACATACAGGTTGTGATGAAAAAGAAATTTGAACGTACTCAAGTCAAAACTTGTTTAATCAAAATTACTCGAATAATTAGCCATTGCAGAATGCATTTTCACTCTAATGTAGTCTTATGTCCATCAAATTGGAGCTGCTGAATGTAAAAGAATTCGCAATCGTAAATCAAACGCTACAATTACCACCTATTTTTAAAATGTCAAGGTTCAACATTTAAGGAGAATGGAAGATCATGGAAAAATTAAATAGTAACTGCAACTGTTTGAGTTCAATTAACCGATTATTTTGCAATAGTCAAATTCGGAGAAAATGAAATTTAGTTAGAAAATAAATTAAAGTGTCCTTATATGGAAGGTTATTGTGTGGATTTCAATATTGGAGAATCAGTCCGGGATGTTTTACGTTTTCAACACTGTGAAAAATTTGCTATTGTTTATAGTGGAAAGGCAACTATAATTCAAGAACTTGATTCCAAAACACAAAATCGTTATGTAGTGATAGAACAAGATGATAAAAATTGAAAGCAATGGCTATATGAAAAGCAGCTGGAGTGACTTTACATTTATCCGCTTCATGTTGGGATATTTTAACATTATTTTTTTTACACAAAGTAAAAAATTAATAATTTTTGTAAAGATAAAGAAAATATTCCATTAAATAATTTAGAAGGAGAGCCGAGAAACTTAATATTGACCCAACCCATAATGGTAGAGACCCCTTGAGAATTCAATCGAACCGAACTATCTTCCCTTCCAGTATCTCACCAAGAAAACGAAAACCGCCTTTATGCAGCCTTACAAAACAGTTTAGGGAACATAAAATAGAAAGTTAGATATAACAAAAAGGATTAGTTAAGCCAGTTTCCTTAATTTTTAGTTTTACCTAGCAAAATTTTAGTATAAATATCTGAGCAGTTCCTAAAATTAGTCAATTCAACTTCTACAAGAATAATATCATCATTGAAAATGATCGCCAAAATCAATACCATGATCAACGCCCTACAACCAACCCTAGGATAAGCTGGACCAGCTCATCCTAGAAAATCGCCTGAACTATAGAAGAGTTCACCAGTGTCATAGGGCACTCCAAATCAAACTGTTTGGGGATGACCCCTTTAAGGACATTCCATCCTGTGGATGCAGCCTTTGCATCCCACCAGAAAAACACCAAGAGGAAAATGTGGAGGTCTGAAACTAGTTTATATTATATATTATCTCATATATTTTTTTGTTTTCGGTCAAAAGCAACAATTTTTTAACCTAAGCGGTATAATTGGATTTTTGTGAATCATTGTAACTTATGGCATTTTTCTGAAGTGAATTTTAATAAAAACTAAATTGAAACACTATCGTGAATTAATTGAAATTTCCCGTACACCAATTGTTCATCCAAACTGCCCAGAAGAATCGAACCAGAAGGAAGTTAATGGTCCAACTATCATTCCAGAAATTGCCAATGGTTCTGGACAAATCAACATCAAAAAGTATGTGCAAACTTATTTAACCTTGGCTGGTGTCAGAAGAAATATTCCAACCGCAATAAATGGTTAAAGTACAATGCTGGCAAGTACTTACAATGCTGACTTTTTGAGTAGATTACCATATTATGACAAAAATAATGATAATATAAAAAATTCCCCAATAATATTTCTGATGTGGACAACAACTTTGATAAATATTTGAAGTGGGAAGAAAAGAGAGATCAATTTAGCACAGTGATTTATTTAAAGATGTTTGTAATTTTTAAAAAATAAAACAAAGCCATCTACTACCTGGCATCCAGAGTCGAATGGTCAACTCGAAAAGCCCTATCAAACCTTAGCGGAATACATAAGACATTTTATTAATAATGAACAACAAAACTGGGATGAATTCATCCAATACGACATGTTTGTCTATAACATAACCCCACACATTTCAACTTTCTATACACCTTGCGAATTAATGTTTGGACATCAAGTTACTCTACCGTCATCATGTAGTCAAACACCCTTGTCTAATTATAATTATAACGATTATCTGAATAATTTAAAATATAAATTTTAAGTCTCACACAAAATTGCTAAAGAAAATATTATCAGATCAAAAGATAAATATAAGTTAAATTATGATAAAAAAGCAGAATGAAAATATTTTGACTTGGGGAATAAAGTACATCTACACGATGAAATATGCCGAAGAGGAAGAAGTGAAGTCAACAGTAGTATGGTTAGGGCCATACCAGATTATAGCTAAAAATTTGACCATACAATAAAGATGGGTAGAAAAAAATGAAATTACATACTAATCGATTAAAATATCTTCTTGCACAGTTTCGTGACATCACTCGACCCAATGGAGTCGCAACCATAAAAAAATAAAACAAAGGCTACATCAAGACCGTTCCTGGCCCACCCATTTCTCACAAGCCAAGAAAACTCGTGCCGGACAAACTACAAGCAGCTAGTAAGGAATTTGACGCCATGTTAAAACTGGGAATCGTCAGACCATACCAAAATTGCTGGTCATTGACCCTTTATGACCCTCAACGCTCGGATCGAGCCCGACCGCTACCCTGCTGTACGGCATATTCAGGACTTCACGCAGGCTATACATAATAGACAAGTATTTTCTACCATAGATTTAATTAAGGCTTTTCACCAAATTCCAGTCGCACAAAAAGAAATTTGAAGGAAAGCTATAACCAGGACATTTAAGTTATTCGAGTTTCCAGTAATGACCTTCGGACTGCGAAACGCCGCTCAAATATTCCAGAGATTAATTCACGAAGTGCTTCGCAAGCTGGGTTTTAGTTATGCATATATCGACGACAAACTAGTCGCCTCAACTTCACTTGAAGAACATATAAAGCACTTAAATATTTTGTTTCAGACACTGAAGGCCTACGAGGTTGTGAGCAACGTTGCAAAGTGCAAATTCGAATAACCATCAGTAAAGTTTCTAGGATACCTGGATACCTCATCAGCAGCAGTGCGACGCAGCTGCTACCAGACTATGTGTAAGCCATTAGGGCGTTTCCACGCCCTTGAACAGTGAAGTAATTCCGAGCGTTTTTGGGAGTGGTGAATTTCTACCGGAGATCCACAAAGCGGCAAAAATTCATGCACCCCTAAATACTCTGCTCCAAACAAACATTAAAGGGAAGATGCCGACCCAGTGGACATCAGAAGCAGAAGTCGCTTTCTAGGCTACCAAGGACAGCTTAGCAACCGCGACGTTATTGGCTCACCCCTCCATCAACGCTCTTGGCATTATTTACCGACGCATCGGATTTTACCAACCGCTGGCATTTTTATCGAGGAAACTAAACATTGCTGCACGCAAATACGCAGCTTACGATCGGGAATTTAATCCGACCATAATCCAATGGCGTACACGTATTAAAAGAAGGACGGCAACTATACACTACGTCAATTCAGGTATCTAGACTTGATTGAGCAATTTTCAACGGACATACGACATGTATCCGTAGAAAATAATATGCTTGTAGGTACTCTCTCCCGCATTGAAGCGATTGAACCAGCACTGAACCTGGAGGACTTAGCAGCTGCGCAGAAGATCGACGAAGAGCTACCAGCTCTAGAGAAGAAGATACATTTAATCTTTAACTCAAGCTGATAGAGATTCCGGAAACGAAAATCTCGTTACTCTGTGACGTAACGAGGACAACCGCAAGTCCATTCGTGGCCAGAAAATTGTTCGACATTGCATTGTTCGACAAGATGCATAACTTTTCTCACCCAGGAATCAACGCCACAGTCAAGCTTATAATACAGCGTTATGTCTGAATGTCAATCAAGAAAGATTGCGGAGAGTGGGCTGCATCCAATGTTAGCAAGCAAACGTGACCAGTCATGTGTCTACAACACCAGGAACATTTACGCCACCATGCAGAAGATTCGAATACATCCACGTCAACATGGTAGGCTGCCAAGTTCATAAGGTTTCAGATATCTTCTTACTTGTGTGAACCGATTCTCCCTCTGGCCCGAGGCAATTCCTATGAAGAACCAAGAAGCGTCAACAGTTGCACGTGCATTCTACTCACACTGGATTGCACGCTTTGATGCGCCACTGAAGATCACAACAGACCAGAGCCGACAGTTCGAGTCGCATCTGTGTAGGGCAATTGGACGTCTCGGCAAGTACGACTTACTTTAACACAACTGCGTATCATCCAGAAGAAAATGGCATGATGGATAAAATACATCGACAGTTAAAATTTGCGATAAAATCTCATGGGAATACCAGATAGACAGAGGTTTTACCGACGGTGCTGATGGGCATCCATACAGGATGAAAAAATAATTTGCAAGCAACAGCGGCAGAGGTAATTGGCGACTCACTTAGACTGCCTCGAGAATTTCTGAGTGAAACGAAATACAACGAAGCCGCCACCTGAACTTTCGTGCAGAATCTACGCCAAGAAGCTACGATCGATAAATGGATCCAGGCACAGCAAACGAGCTACATTTGTTTTTAGGGATCTTGTTTTTAAAGATTATATATATTATAAATATTTTGACAAGAGAGAAAGTTTTGAAATTTTGAATAAACTGCGTTGATCAAATAACAAGTATTATAGACGTAGAACTACATGGTGTTGGAATTTTGAAACTTAAACATCTATGCAAAGGCCATACATTTTCTTCTGTATTGTATAGAACTGTAGCAGCTTCTGCAACATGTAACATAACTGCTAACTATTCAAACAAAAATTCAAATATCGACAAATCATTAGACCGCCGTTGTGTTCAAGAAGGGGAAACTTTAAAAATCCAAAATTTGAATCCTTAACCGACCTTGTCATAATAGATCATAAAACAATTCAGCTTCAATTAATGCTTCAATCAACAGGATCAGGTTTGTAGAAGTTGGAATCTGCCAGCATGATATTGTTGGGTATGAAAACACCAACAATTTGTATTTAGCAATTTGTGATGTTGGAATTTCGTTTGTAATTTGTGGCATCACGTAGAAGTTTATTGCGGTAGAATATCCATTGGTTCTTGATTTTATGCGAGCTGACACGAGACTCATTGCAACAATGGACTCGTTATTAATGCCAGTGATTGGTAAAAACACAGACTCCGTCTAAAGTTTCACCATTACAGAGGTAATAAGGTTTAGTTGCGATTCGGAGTCCAACAATACTCGTGCATTATGAATATGGCCTCTTAAATTATCAATCTCATAAGTAGAAGAAGCACTTAGCTTGATTGGGCGTTGGTAGTAAATACATGCTCTGTCTGCATTTGGTATTGTGCTTGTGTCTAATTCACCAGGTATTGGTGAATTAGACAGGGTGCATTTCTCGGAATGACCATATGTTCAAAGTTAAGCAAGGTGTTATGCTTTTTAGAACAGTTCAGACATGACCATACCTTGGACCTGCGGGCATTTTAAAAGCGATCTTCCTTCGACAGATTTAAAAACAGTGGGCACTTGTATATAAGACACTCAGCTTGACATTTCACTGAATTTGGCTTCCGTTCATCAAGGACAGCAAAGAAGTTCGTTGTATGAGATGTCGATCGATCTTGATTTCTTGAAAAGGACACGGTTTTTATTTCGAAGGCGAGACGCTAGGATTTTATAAATCTTTGCAACCATTTATAATCCGGAAATTTATTTTGACAAAATTCCAGGCTAAAATGATTGTCAGCTACGGATGATTTTAAATAAACAACTTTATTTATTTATTTATCATTAACTACTCAACAGCTTACGCCAAATGAAGGGTAGGATCAACAATTAAAAATACTAGAAATAAATTGGGTATAAAAAATACCAATTATTATAACAATAGTGATAACAAATAATAGTAATAATGACAATAATGACAATAATAATAGTTACATGAAAGATACAATAGACCGAAAGATACAATATCGAGATTCTGAGTGGTGTTACAGTTGAAGCACATTTTGCAGTGGTGAGTCTTACAATATCCTTGGCCTCGGAGTTGTTAGCGAAAAAGTTTCGTGAGGTACTCCTAGAAATATTAAAATGCAAATTTTCAAGCACATAGTTACCATCAAATATACCATATCGTATTTTAAATAAAAATAAAACTGAATGACACTGCCTGCGAGTGTTATCAATTTTGAATGATAGAGCTTTTAGGAATTTACGCTGTACTTTTTCAATTTATTCAATATATAATTGATATAAATGGAGCACCAAGTAATAATTTTCTCAAAACAATGCTGGAGGTGTAAACAGTCATCTACATTACGAGTTCTGGAAAATAACTTGAGACCATCAGTAATATCATTGTTGTACAAATTGAAAAGCAGAGGTGCAAGAACCGATCCTTGTAGGACGCCTGATGTTGCAGGCATGTATTTAGAACTTACTTCTTGTTATATCACAAATTTGATACTATAGAAAAAATATGAACTTAGGACTTCTACTGATGAGTCAGATAATCCAAACGTATTCAGCTTGGAAAGAAGTAATTTGTAATCAATTCTGTCGAATACATTAGAGAAGTCTGTGTAGATTACGTCGACTTTACCATGATCGTCTAATGCAGTAACTATAAATTGGGTAACATGCAGTACATTTGTACAGGTGCTTCGGCCACTGATAAAACTAGGTTGATAATTACTAATACGATTCTTAACATTAAAAAATATGTGTTTATGCAGCAATATTTCAAATATTTTACTGAAGTTGTAAATAAAACGACAATGGGTCTATAGTTGCTAACATGATGATGGTCGCCTTTTATGAGCACTGGACATAGCCTTGACGCCTTGATAGCCTCCACTTGGTAGGAATTTTACATTTTTTAAGTATGGGGTTAAAAAGATACTTTATCTATTTTACGTCTTTAATCGAGTCTTTAATGAAGCTATTACAGCACCAAAAGTAGCGTCGTAATAGAAAAGGACGTGCTTTAATAGCCTGCGGCTACTCCTTGCATTTCGACACTACTTTTGGTGCTGTTATAGCTTCATTCTGACTTAAAATAGATAGAAATCCTACTTCTTTTCTCGCTATAATATTTCATCCTTTCCTTAACGTAAGAAAGTTATAAATTAAAAAATTGTTAAAAATTGAGAACTCTTGAGAGAATCCTGATACAGACAGTGCTAAATAAACTCTACCAAAAACGCAAAGTTGAGTTTCGATTAACATACAAAAATCATCCACAACACTTTTAGCAAAAAGATCAGGTTTAATAAAACAATAAATAACAAAAAAAATGTGAAATGCAACATGTTAGGAAACGCTATTTTGTGTAATCGCCTACCCCCTACCAGTGTTTGGACCGCGTGTTTTAACTAATTCAAATCAACTAATTAGTTAGTTTAAATTAACTACTAAGCTAAATTACCTACTTAGTTAAATAATGGAACTGAAGGGTAAAGTAGCGAAAACTAAATGAAACTACACAAAACAGCAAAAATTTGTTTAAGCAAGGTGTTATTAAAAAAATCCTAAAGAAGACTCGTTAAAGAATTACCAGCAAAAGTAGGAAAACTAGCAAAAAATGGCAATGATTCTGAGGAAAGCGACCGAGGCAAGGATATGGTGGAAATGTGGAAAAAGAAAATATGGATTTTTTAAAGAACGCTATCACGAATCGTTCCTATAATATCTACAACAAAAGGAAATACACAGCGTAAGTTTGTGCAAATTAAATATAGTGTCGTAACATAATATTTATGTATAGTCGACTTGCTTGCGTTCTGAGCTGTGTGTTCCCAGCTGATTGCGCCTGCACCAAATCAATTGAAGGTCATGTAAACATTTTACCAGTAGCAGCAGCGACACGCCAGTACAAAAATAAAAGATTATATTCATACGACGCTACTGAACGAAAACAAGACGAAAGACTTACGTGCATGTAACTTCTTTGTCATTCATATTGATTGTATTCATAAAATCTGTGAAGTCATGTCGCAGCGCTGGCAGACATACGTTCCTGCTATAGTTAGCATATACTGAATGCGCTGGCACAGCGTAGCAATAAAAAAGAACGTCTAGCATATTCGATACCAGGGACCACAACGCAAGCAAGTCGACTATATCAAGGCAGTTAAGTCGTATTTTTCATCATAAATATGGAAATTATTTGCTGAGGCGAAATCCGAGGTGAATAACCACGTGATAAAAAATTACTTTACTGTCGAGGTGCATATTAATTTTTATCCGAAATTGCATTTATTAACACTAATAATAATTATTTTTGTTTTGAGGTTTTTATATCAGTTAAATGTATTGAATTGACAATGACAATTTTAACAAGTATATTTATTTGGTAATATTAATTACAGTAAAACAATTTTCGTTGTTTTGTACATTGATAGATTGTAGTTTATTATAGTAAGTGTTGGTTTGAAGAGGAAGTTGTAATTGATGTGTCATTATTTACTCGTATTAAAACTTCACTGCCGATTTTTGTACTTTAGTGCCGATTTCGGATAAATGTATTTTATTTGATTGTAGATGTTCTGGATTAGGAAATTCCAACAAATATATAAATTATTAAAAATGTATTGCTGGTTGCCTATGTGGCATCATTAGTGGATTTGTTGGCACCAGATTTGATGAGTTTACTCACAATCGGATAGCTATTCTATAGTCGGCGAAGGATTCCGTTGGACAATTAAATTAGAGCTTGAATCGGCGGCAATTAGTAGCCAGGACATCTCAGTCAGTTCTATGGACGGTGAAGTTGGAATCGAATAGCTCATTATTAGACGTGCTCATGTTTTAGTAAATGCAACGATATCTTAAGTTAAGTTTCCAGCATTGAGTCCACGTGCGTTTTGCATTGTTAACATATTACGATTTGACCGTATAGTCGGCTGATTAATTTGCAGTGGTTGCTATTTTGATTTGAGAACACTGCTCCTAAATTGTGATAATTTGTGCTTGTATATCAAACATTGGTTATAGTCCCATACAGCATGGTTAAAATTGAAATCAGAATTAACTTACTGGCATTAAAGCAGCTTACGCATTTGAACTTATTGGCATCACACTCGCTCGATTCATGGTCACCTAGACATTTTGGGCACACAGTTTTGCTTGTAAATCTCAACTGGATTGACAACTAAATCAGAGCATTGTAATTTGAAGCATTCTACAATTTCTTATTTTGAACAATCCAACTATGTGAACACGAAGATGAAAATTAGTAATTTCCTTAACTTGATACTTAGCGGATATTGCATGACGGACTAATTTCTTAAACATCTGCGCATCATCCTTGGTCAAAAATTAAGTCTGCTTACAGACTTAATTTTGGAAACACATAAGTTGTTATCATTAGCACTGACACTTGATTTAAGATCAGACTTTATTATAGAATTATTTTGATTTTTTAGGTTTTATGAAAAAAGAGATTTGAATTTTAGCGGAATTGTGTAGGAATTAGACTATTAATAGTAGTAGGACTAGATTAATAGTAGTAGGACCATGATAAAAACACTCGCGTTTTTATCTTGGCAGCTTGATGAGGCAAATTGCCAAAAGGAAACCTCGTTTGAGTAATAAAATAAAAAAATATCCGACATAAAAAACAAGTTCAAGTGCAATTTAACAAGACAATTTTGCGAATGAAAAAATCGAAATTAATCGACTCATTTTGTATTTTATGTTAATTAATAAAATTTGACAAGTATTGTCAGACTCTTAGAGTAAAGAATAACTAGAGAGGAGATTTTGCTCTTTGTTGTGTTCCAACATAATAATTCCCGTGTTGTTATTGTTTTGATTTATGTTGTTTTTGTTTTGATTACTATACGGTTTAACTTTAAAATATCCAATTTTTAACTATTTTATATTAACATAAATACAAAAAAAAATATGACTTTCCTGATATAATTCTACAAAGTGTATTTAATTATTCCCCATTTAAATTTAATAAATAAATACACCAATATAGAACCGTTGCAGTAGACACTTCACACAACTTTCGATGCGTCAGAGAATAAGTTCAGTGACGTACCGGCGCAAAGAATAGCTATTTGTGTATTAAGAGCGCAAAGTGATACTTTGTCGCGCGAGCCAGAATGTTGTCGTGCGACGCGATAGCGGAGCACGACAATCTGGCGAGAGCGACAAAAACACTTTGCGCTCGAAATACACACAAGATTTTTCCTACAATCGATTTTAAATTAAATTTTTGTTGCAAAAACGAAAAATTAATATTTTGACGACAAATAAAAATGTGATTATATCATCGGTAACCAAGAAACGCTAATTTCTAAAAACAAAAACTATTGTTTAACTGCATTGTTTTGATTTAGCGAGCGAGAAAGTCAGCAAAAAGATCTAGAGCGGGAAAGTGACAACTTCTCGGAAAACGCCAACTTTTCGTTGTCAAATGAAAGCATAAAGGCCTACTTTTATATGCGATTGTAGGAAAAGCATATTGTGTTGTAGGCCTACGTAGTGCAAGTTAATTGTGTATAATTTATGTTTATTAAATCTACCAATTAAAAATTACATTTACATTGCTTGTCCAACATTTTATTTTAAATTATTTCACATCTTTAACTTTACTTTAAAATAATTTAAAATAATTTTAGCGAGCTTGACGTTACTTTAGCCACTCTCTGTCACAGACGCTGGACTCTGTCAAAAACGGCAAAACAAAACAAACTTTGTAAATAAACATAGTGGTTTATGTTGGAACATGACAAGGACGTGTTTCAATAGGTATGCCTTCTCTAGTTATTCTTTACTCTAAGGTCAGACTACTTTAATTTTTAAGTTTTATGTGCTTGTAGTTATGGAGATAACGAGGTATCACATTACAATATTCATTAAATATCCACTAAAAATTTTGTTTCATTTTATCCGCTCATACATCGACAAAAACCGAGAAAAACATTGACTCATATGTCATAATATATACATGAGTAAAATTGTTTTACATATATTTGGGACAACGACAGATTGAAAGTTATGTTCAAGTTGACAATTTAATTCGCATGTGAATACTCGCACATGGCGTTGCATTTTGGTCACTTTGACATCGAATATAGGACAGTAGTTATTATTAGAATGATTATTTCATTCCTATCACAATACTGTACTTGAAATCACAGCTTTCTATATATTAGTCCGACAACAACCCGTTGCCATTTCTACGGGGCCTATTACAGCGATAACACCTCCCGTTGCTATAGTTACTTTATATAGATGATAATAATTGTAATGTACATTTTACTTTTAACCTATTTAGATATCCATGAAACAAAATATGTAAACAATATATTAGCTATTGAACAAATCTGTCATCTCAAAAATGTCGAACAGACGATTTGGAGAGATTAAATAACGTTAAATAATAACGTTAAATAGTATAGTCAATATTAATAACGTTAAATAGTATAGTCACGAAATAATCTTTAAAATACAACTCGGGAAAAGATTATTGTTATCGGTAATTTTGCATTTTAATGCACTCAAACTACGTTTCCTAAAGCAATTTTACTTGTCAAATTGGCAGACAAAAAACCTCGCGTACCGCTCGGTTTTTTGATCCTTCAATTTGACTCGTAAAATTGCTAGGCAATGTAGTTTTCGTATAAAATTCAAAATTACCGATAATAATCTTTTCCCTTGTTATATTACATATGACTATATAACTCATTTTGAAATTAGCCAATAGGAATGATGCATTATCCCTAGTTATCAGGTATTGATAACTGAATATACGCTTGATATGTGATATGTCCGTGATATGTGATACGACGTGATATGTCCGTTTTGGTGATTCGGCGCTTCGAAAAATTTAAAATAAATGTCAGTTGTTTTATAAGTTTTTAATAAAAATAGTATAAAACTTCAAATGAATGTCAGATTTATTTATTCGTTATATAGTCCTATTGAATACCACCTTTGCATTCAGTATTATCAGAATATACTGCATTGTTGCACTCAACATATTTTTTCGGAACACCACTCCTTCGAACTCCTTCGGAGTCGTGGAAAAAAAATATGTTTCGTGCTCAATACAGTATATTCGATTATACTGAATGCACTTGTGATATTATAAGTGAATATAATGCATACATCGTAGTCGCCTTTACATCGTAGTAGCTTTTCTCTAAACAAATGCTAGACTAAAAATAATGTTGACATAAAAAATTTGTATACTTTTGTTGCTCATTAAATTGTCTTACCGAATTATACTCGAGCTTTTTTTGTCGAACTAGTAAAATTGCAATTTTTCTAAATGCGAATTTTGTTACTGAAAAACAATACGACTCAATAAACTGCCAGAAAAAATGACTGGTCCTGAGGGCTGTCATTTTTTCAGTCAGGTTTTTTCGTTGTATTGTCAAGCTACAACATTCTTATTGATAATTTTTTTCTTATGCTTAAAAATCACAATCTTGTTGCAGCGGCATTTATTTCGATAACGGTGGATCCTGTTTTCAATTTAAAAAATATATTTATGTTTTTGACACTCAATTTTCATTGGATACCTGGCACCTTTTGTTTCTCCAAGTTTTTTATTTCTATCAATATAAATAAATAAATATATTTTTCTAATTTTGGCATGTAAAATGTGACTTTTCAAAATCGATTGTAGTTGGCAAACGGCACATTTTACGCAACTGGTGATGTAATGAAAAATATTTCACAACTGGTGATGAAAAGTTCCGAATAAAGCCTACTTGTTTTGATAAAATTCACTAAATTATTAATATCATAAGTTTAAAAAACTCTTTTTTGAGAAGGTTCTTGTAAAAATTAGAAAAAATCTTGTATGCAACATGTTAGGAAATGCTATTTTGTGTAACTCGCGTTATTTTGCAGAACTCGCTGCGCTCGTCCCGCAGAAATCCGCTCGTTACACAAAAAAATGCATTTCCTAACTGGTTGCATAAATAGCTATTAATTAATTAATAAACACCTCTGTAAATCAACCAATCAAAACTGTGCATTCGGTTTTTGTTGCCTAGCCATTTTGGCAATCTGTAAAAAACTAATTTGATTTCTACATAATTTTCCAAAATCATGGTAGCTTGCTTATAAATTAAACTTCAGAATTATTCATATTATCTGCTAGTGTAAAAATATATATTACAGAGACGATGAGTATAGCGTCAGCTCCATTCAACTACAAAAATGCTGTGTTAATACATGCAAGAATACTGCAAGTGCTTGTCCTACCAAGTTATTTATTCGCGTTATTATTTATTTGGTGACAAATGTGAAAGTAATTATATAAGTTCCATCTAGTGTTTATACACTGAATTAAATATTAACAAACTACGTCCTTAATTTCAAAAAACATTTTCCCACTACTCCATCCTTACTATTTTTTTAGGTGTTAAAAGTAGTAATTTCAGATTATTAATATTGACAAATAAGGTTGCGACTGTTAGGCAACCCTTAATACATTTTGTATATTTTGATACTTTGAAGAAGAAGAGAAGAAAAGATATATAACCAAAAAAAATAACTGCACTGTTGACTGTTCGATTTGTCGTTTCGATAATTTCTGCTTTTGTTAATTTAGTATAATAAAACTTTCGTTCTGCTTGAAATATAATTTTGTTCGTGATCCCGATATTAAAATCAACAGGTTATGGGCCCAGTTGAGTAAAAGCTTAGCGGGATTGTTGAAACAAGTACGGATTAAAAACAAGTGAGGTTAAAAAGTAAAAAACTAAAACCGCGTGTGTGAAAAAAGTAACATCGATCGAAGTAACAATGGCAATAACCGCAGAAGAATTGACACACATAGTAAAACTTACAGATCGCGAAAGTTTTAAAATTTGGAAATTTGAAGTTGATATAACTTTGAAGGCACATGGACTCTACGATATTGTGACCGGCAACACCATCCTAACAGCGACGAGTACAACTCAAGAAAAAGATGATTGGAACAGGAAAGATGCTAGAGCTCAGCGAGTGTTAATAACAACAACCGCAAAGTCGACATTAACACACATAATGAACTGTAAAACGAGCAAGGAAATGTATGACAAGCTGAAAAACATTTACGAAGGCGAAATCGAGCAACGTAAATGCTCATTAATGCAAGAATTCTTCAACTACCAATTCAAGAAAGGAACAAGCATCGCAGTATTTTTGAGTGAGTTGGAAAATCTAGTATACAAACTAAAAGGTATTGATAGCAGCATCGATGATGAAATGATGATTTCAAAAATCTTGTCAACATTGCCTGAGCACTTTAAATATTTTGCAACTGCGTGGGATTCAACTTCGAAAGAAAACAAAACTCTGGAAAATCTAATGTCAAGGCTACTGTCAGAAGAAATAAGGATGAAAGAAAAGGGAAACAACGATGAAGCTGTGGCGTTTAACACAACTGATCAAAGAAGATGCTTCAAGTGCAACCAACCGGGACATCTAGCGGCCAGCTGTAAAAATAAGAAATTTGCAATGAAGTGTAACATCTGTAAGAAAACCAATCATATTGAAAAGGACTGCTTCTTTCGTAAAAATAGAAGTGAAAATATCAAGCCTAGAAGGAACGAAGTATCCTTTTTGATTGACAACTCAAGCGACAGCGACTGGATAGTTGACTCAGGATCTACATCACACATGACGAACAACAAAGAACTCCTGGAAAACTCACAACAAATTAATTCCGTAATAAAAGTGGCAAAACGAAGCAACACGATGGAAGCCGAAGCAATTGGCACAGTAGTATCAAATACATGCAATCTTGATAATGTTTTATATGTTCCAGACTTAAGCAAAAATCTTCTGTCTGTCAATGCAATAACAGAAAATGGTGGTGAAATCAAATTTACCAGAAATCGTGTCGTGATCTACCACAACAAAAAACCAGTTTTGCAAGGAAATAAAGAAAATGGCCTATACAACATAAAAATAAGTGAAAAATTTCAAGAAGATGAAGTCCTACTAACAACAGAAAACTCAAGTAAAATTTGGCACCGAAGATTGGCACATCTGTGCAAGGAAAACCTAAAATGTCTCTCAAAACTCTCCACTGGAATGAATATAAATTGGAAAGAAAATGTAAACTTGGACGAAATCTGTGAAATATGTCTACAAGCTAAACAGACAAGACTTCCATTTAACACAGAAAGATCAAGAGCGAAGAGACCATTGGAAATAATTCACTCAGACGTCTGCGGACCAATAAATCCAGCAACATGGGATAACAAGAAATACTTCATCACTTTTTTGGATGACTATACGCATTTTTGTATGGTGTATCTTCTAGAAAACCGTCATGAAGTCGAAGAAGTAATGAAAGAGTTTATTAACACTGTGGAAGCGAAGTGGAACCTAAAAATTCACAAATTCAGGTGTGACAACGGTGGAGAATATGTGAGTAAAACATTAAAGAATTGGTGCAAAAATAGAGGAATTGTATTCGATTATACAATTCCGCATACTCCACAATTGAATGGAAAAGCCGAAAGACTGAATCGCACACTGATGGAAAAATCGAGAGCTCTAATTGCCGACGCAAATCTGCACAAAGAAATGTGGGGTGAAGCTGTAAGAGTTGCAGCATACTTGACAAATCGAAGTCCAACGAAGTGCATTGAAACGACACCATATGAAAAATGGAACGAAAAAAAACCTGATCTGTCAAAATTAAAATTATTTGGCTGTGATGCTCATGCTAAAATTTTGGGACATTTGAAGAAATTGGACGAGAGAAGCGAAAAGTATGTTATGATTGGCTACAGTCCGAATGGATATCGATTGTGGAATAACAACAGAAGAAACATAACAATTCACAGAGATGTTGTATTCAATGAAGAAAAAATCACGAAAGTTACCGAATATAACGAAGTAAAAATTTTAGTAGAACAACAAGATGCGGGTCATCAAGAAGAGGACAATATTTCCATAAACGAAAACGAAGACACCGAAGAAGACAAAGAAGAAATTCAAGATGCAATTGAAATCCAAAACACGCCCAATAGACCAAGTCGAATAACGAGAGGAAAACTTCCGGAAAGATTCAATGATTATGCTTTATTGACGTACGAGCAAGCAGTGAATAGCGCTGATAAAGAAAATTGGCTAAAAGCTATCGAAGACGAGAAAGAATCTTTAATGAAGAACAAAGTATGGGAGCCAGTGAACAGAAATGAGGCGAAGAATAAAATACTCAGCAACAAATGGGTCTTCAAAATAAAAAGTAATGGTAAACACAAGGCGAGGCTAGTTGTGAGGGGGTGCGAACAAGAAGAAGGTGTGAACTACAACGAAATATACAGTCCAGTGGTAAGCAGTGCATCGCTAAGAGTAATTTTTGCAATTGCGGCTGCCAAAAATTACAATATTATCGGATTCGACATAAAAACAGCATTTCTCTATGGAGATCTACAAGACGAAATCTACATGACAATGCCAAAAGGATATGAAGAAACAAATAAAATCTGTAAACTAAAAAAATCGCTTTATGGCTTAAAACAAGCTCCAATGATTTGGAATAAAAGTTTTACAGATTTTTTAAAACTATCCGGACTCGAACAAACAAAATGCGAACCTTGCATATTCAGGAGTAAGCACGATGATCTTTTGTTGGCAATATACGTAGATGATGGCATAATAGTCGGAAGAAATCAAGAACTAATTGAAGAATTACTGAAGAGACTAACAAAAGAATACGAGGTAAAAGTGTACAGTGAAATTAAAAACTTTCTCGGAATGGAAATTGAAAAGTCTACTAGCGGAATTAAAATTTCACAAGCAGAATATTCTAAACAAATTTTAAAAAAGTTTCGAATGAGTGACGCGAAAAGTGTTAAAACACCTATCGACTCAATAGACACTGCAAACGACAACAAAACTAATAATAGTGCGTTTCCTTATCGCGAAGCTATCGGAAGCTTGTTATATTTGTCGAACAAAACAAGACCGGACCTAACTTATGCGGTGAATCATAGCAGTCGTTTCGTAGAAAATCCGAATGACCGTAACATAACAAACTTGAAACGAATCTTAAGATACTTGCACGGAGACATAATGTCGGGTTTACATTACAAATCCACTAGTGATATAACAACTCTAGACGCATATTGCGATGCGGACTATGCCGGTGACGTAATATCACGAAAAAGTACTTCCGGCTACGTAATATTCTTTGGCGGAGCTCCAATCAGCTGGTGTTCCCGACTTCAACCGATCGTGGCCCTCTCCAGCACCGAAGCAGAATTCATTGCGGCAGCGGAGTGTACTAAAGAATTATTGTACTTAAAAGAACTAGTGCATGAATTAACGTCAAGTGTAATAAAAGTGAATTTAAAAATTGATAACCAAAGTGCAATGTGCCTAATTAAAAACGGAGTGATGAACCGAAGAAGCAAACATATTGATGTGCGCTACAAATTTATTTGCGAAAAGGTTAATGAAGGCATAATAAACATAATGTATTGCCCAACAGAATATCAAACTGCGGATATTTTTACAAAGCCGTTGAAAGTTGTAAAGTTTGAAAATTTCAAAAATTGTCTTTATACTTAAAATATGTATTTTTTGCTTATTATTTTATAAATGTAAATTTAAATATTAAGAAATTAGGAAGTTGTGTTAAAAGTAGTAATTTCAGATTATTAATATTGACAAATAAGGTTGCGACTGTTAGGCAACCCTTAATACATTTTGTATATTTTGATACTTTGAAGAAGAAGAGAAGAAAAGATATATAACCAAAAAAAAAAATAACTGCACTGTTGACTGTTCGATTTGTCGTTTCGATAATTTCTGCTTTTGTTAATTTAGTATAATAAAACTTTCGTTCTGCTTGAAATATAATTTTGTTCGTGATCCCGATATTAAAATCAACATTAGGCTTAATTTAAATGAAAAAAAAAAATTATTAGCATTTTTTATATGTCCTTTAAACGATAGCATTTTTTTCTCAAATTAGGAGCTGAGCCGAGGCCTACGTTATTTACAGGCCGTAATGTGGCAAATGTGACGTCACGAGCGGAGGCAAAGCTAATAATTTAAAACATTTATTTAAATTAACACTAAACAAAAAAAAAATATTCTGATTTTTGAAATAGCTTATGTCGTCTATAAAGAACATTTGGACATACATTACATGTAGAGGAAATTGTTTGATGAATTTTAAATAATAGTTAAAAGTTGTAAAAACATGGTTTTTGATCTTTATGCGCTTCTCTATCGAAAATGAAACGATATAGCAATTCTGAGGAGCTTTCTGTTTAGTTTATTTCACATCAATTTTTCTAAATAATTGACATTTACTGTATTAATTAATTTTGAAGTAAAGCGACTTGATGTCCGCATTTTCAAAAAAATAAACGCTCATTCAAACGTCTTTCTTGTCTAAACCACTAAGACAAACATATGGAAGGTCTCACTAAAATTTTGTAACAAATTTTATGCTTTATAAAAAATGTTTCTACAATTTTTTGCTATATCGTTTAATTTTCGATACAGACGCGCGTAAAGATTAAAAAACATGTTTTTACAACTTTAAAATATTATTAAAAAATTATCAAACAGTTTCCTCTACATGTAATGTATGTCCAAATGTTCCTTATAGATGACATAATCTAGTCCAAAAATTAGAATTTTTTGTTTCTGTATGGTGTGTAATTAGTATATTGTGTAACAAGTGCGGAAAATAGCTAATTTCTCACGAGCGTGAATTTGCCAGCACGAGCCGTAGGCGAGTGCGCAAATCACACGAGTGAGAAATTAGCGTTTTTGCACGTGTTACACACTGTACTTTTTCTACGAACACATTTTTTTTATTAAACTTTATATTAATTTAACTGTTTATTTATTAACAAATTATCTAACAATATGAATTGTATTAATATGAATATGAATATTTATATAAACACTATTTCAATAACAAAAGTCAATTGTCAAAACAAAATTCGTCTCGACTCTCAACAATTACACGACATGTACGCGCAATGCGCATGTGTAGTGTGGGGAATAATATCTCACGGCCATGATTCAATAAACATAAGGTTGGCTCGATCGAGGGCCCAAATTCGTCATTTATGCGCAATTCGCAACTATCGAACATGCACGATCTTTCTCGATTTGCGTTTAAAATTTAACATTTACAGCTTAGGTGGTATTTACATTTAGCGATTTACTTGAAGCAAAATAATTAAACTTAATCACATTAATGATGTTGATAAATGTAAATAATCTTTAAATTGTTTCATTAGTCAGTTAAAACAACTTTAGAGCGAGTTTTTTTATTTAAATTGGGTTTTAAATAAACTTGCTTTAAATAAAGTTATGAATGCAGACGTTGCTTAAGATTTTACATGACAATTGAAATAAATTTGAGGTTATACTTGTATTTACATTGTTATATTCACGGTAAAAATATATTCAAAAGTGATAATGCCTGGTTGTGCAGTGAAAGTTTGAAAAAACAACAATAAGAAAACCAAGGGCCGTAATATTCGTTATCATCGATTTCCCAAGAAGAAGCAGTTAATTGAAAAATGGCTTGAGGCTTGCAATTTATCTGAAATTGCTTTAAAAAATGGTAAGTAATAGTATAACATTGTGAGAATGCATTATTATGAGAAATGTTTAACTTAATATACTATGCATAATCGACTCGTAGTTGTGGACAATCGAAAGTAAACAATCCAACTCAGCGACACGTGTTTACATTCAAACATCTTAGAATTCGCGGGTAAATGTTCGGTAGGTGCTCGGTTAAGTTCGTGTTGTGCGAGACAAATTTCAAATGGCATTAAATTCCCGCGTGCGTAGACTCGGGTTTCGAGCCAACCTATCTATATTGAATCATGCTCACGGCCATATCTCACGGTATGAGCAATTGCCTACTTTCTCATCTAGCAACTTATGCACAAAATGCTCAATTTCATAGTGGTCGTAGAAAATAGCTATTTGTGTATTAAGAGCGCAAAGTGATACTTTGTCGCGCGAGCCAGAATGTTGTCGTGCGACGCGATAGCGGAGCACGCCAATCTGGCGAGAGCGACAAAAACACTTTGCGCTCGAAATACACACAAGATTTTTCCTACAATCGATTTTAAATTAAATTTTTGTTGCAAAAACGAAAAATTAATATTTTGACGACAAATAAAAATGTGATTATATCATCGGTAACCAAGAAACGCTAATTTCTAAAAACAAAAACTATTGTTTAACTGCATTGTTTTGATTTAGCGAGCGAGAAAGTCAGCAAAAAGATCTAGAGCGGGAAAGTGACAACTTCTCGGAAAACGCCAACTTTTCGTTGTCAAATGAAAGCATAAAGGCCTACTTTTATATGCGATTGTAGGAAAATATTTTTTTTTAAATATTAGCTTTGCCTCCGCTCGTGACGTCACAGCCTCATTTATTATTCAGCTTCCGGCCTGTAAATAACGGAGGCCTCGGCTGAGCCCATTTTCAAATCGAATAGTACACGGTATTTTAAAAAAAAGTAGGCCTTGAGTTTGACTTCTTCAAACAAATTTGGTTTGTCAGAACAGAAAAGTAAGCAAAAAGCAAAATGAATGATATTGAACGTTTTGGAAGCGCTTCCAAAACTGTAATTATAAATGCAGTTAAAAATAGTGTACCGAAATCTACTATTCAATGCCAAACCTCAATTTGGAAACAGTTTGAGGTATTTTGCAAACTCGAAATTATGTTCTTTCTGCATTTTTTGTTTTTTTGTTTTTTGTTTTTTGTTTTTTGTTTTTTCTTTATTGGTTTGTAATTTTTCGTTTATTAATTGCAAATAATAAATTCGTTTGAGTTGTTTATTAATCTTTCTAAAATACATTCGAGATTCAATTTTAATCAAGATAAATACATTCTTATATGAGAAGCCAATCAAAAGTCCAATATTTTCAAATCTGAACCAATCACGTTCGTTATTAAGTGATAAAAACCGCTATCAATAGGTGGAAAAAACGATAAAAACCCGTATTACTATTTAATAGGGGTTGCCATGACAATTATCTAGTATGCTTTGCTATTTTTTGCTATTAATGTCAAATTAATGTTACAAAATTGAAAAATGCAGGCTCAAGAACGTTTCGGTAACTGTTCACTTCTAAATATTGAAGATGCAATTAATAAGACAATTCAAGATGCAATTAATAAGACATTAGCCTCAATCATGTATTTATCTCCCTAAAATACATTCGAGATTCAATTTTCATCAGGATAATTTTATTTTAAATTTACTCAAAATTTGTTGCTATTTGGAAATATCTCTCGCAGAAAAGACATGAGAAAATCGCTCCAGCTGCGCTGTCGCGATTTTCTCATTTCTTTTCTGTTCGAGATATTTCCATAGCAACAAATCTTTCGTATTAAAATAAAATTATCTGGTGAAAATTGAACCTCTTATGTATTTACCCCCGATAAATTTTAATATATATATTTAAATAATAAATTTTCTTTCAACGTAATTTTTTATTTTATTGTTCTTAATCACCCAAAAACACCAAATAGTCGAATTACTCTCGAGCTATTTTTACCAGGACAAATTTATGCTTTCTAACTTTCAAACTTGTTGCCTTTTAGCAATTTGTTTCGAAAACATGTCATCGACAAATTGCCAGGCAATTTTTCTAAATGCTTTTGTATTCAACAAAAGCAAAAAATTGGCCGGCAAAAAACTCTTGTGTAATAACAGTCGAAAAATTACAACTTTACGTTCGACAATAAAAAGCTCTTGTGTAATTACATCTGAGTATTAAGAGATGTGAGTAGTGCATATTTAAAACATTTCATACTTGATTCATATCGTGACCGGACAATTGCAAACAAGACGATAACTGCGCACACGGATAACTGCTCACAGGGTATTTTGCTCACAGGCAATACTCCCGACAGCGACTATTGCTCACCGATACAATTGCTCACGGGACTTTTGCTCACATTGCCGATTGCGCACACGGCCAATTGCTCACAATTTATTTTTTTATATTTATTAAAAAACAATGAATAATAATTATGAAATATTTTATATACATATAATTTCATGCCGTGTGCGCAATCGGCAATGTGAGCAAAAGTCCCGTGAGCAATTGTATCGGTGAGCAATAGTCGCTGTCGGGAGTATTGCCTGTGAGCAAAATACCCTGTGAGCAGTTATCCGTGTGCGCAGTTATGACTGTGGGCAGTTTTCTGTGAGCAGTATTTGTGTAAGCGATCGTCTTGTTGGCAATTGTCTGGGAACCGATTCATATATAGTAAATTTTTCAGCAAATTGTTTGTCTCAGTCATCTTTAATTCATAATAATTAACTCAACAGTGTGTTTTGAAGACGAAATGTCTTTAGACATGACTGCGGCACTACTATTACAAGAATCACAAAGAAAAAACACATTTTCCAACGATTTACAAATTTAAACTTAATTTCGATGAAACCAGCACAGCTGTAATGAAACGAGCCTTGACCAGTCTTCGCATCCAACAACAGATTTATTTTTGGATCGATTCTACACGACACATGAAGTTATCAATTTTGGCATAATAAATATTTGAATTGTAAAGTGAATATTAAAATAAATAAAACAAAAACGTCAAGAAGCGTAGCATGATAAGCAAGAATTCTTAGGAATTTGAGTATGAACCAAATACAAACAATGCCACCGTATGACCATATATATCCATTGCGATAAAATTGTTAAATAAAATTAGTTGAAAATAATTGAGTGCATTAAACAAACACCTCACTGATTGAAACCTCTTGAAAGAATAAAAAGCATCACAGTATAAAACATAATTGCACTTTTGGTAATATAAAACAAACAATTCACCTCAAAATAGAAATAATAAGATGGACACCATAAAATTATGCCTATCAGCACAGCTACTAGTAGAAGCGTAGTATCATTCTCTCAAGAACTTTATTGTTGATGAGAGAATTGAATGTGTCATAGAATAACATCTATTTGTTCGATTTACCCCAAAAATTTGAGTTATATATTTTATCCACTTTCGTTGAATATTGACTACTTTTGGTCACCAAAATGAGTGAGTAAAGTACTACTTTTATTCACTCATGCATTTGACGTTTGACATAGTATCTACCAACCTATTCCCAAAGACATTAAATACTTCAATTACAACTTAAAAGCATTCACTACAAGAAAACCAGTTGCAGATTTGGAAAGACGATAAAAATACCTTTAATTTGGTATATAACTTACATGGTGCAAAACCAATAAAAAATTGTATTAGTTTAATTAGATAAAACCTATTTTTTGGCAGAAATGAGCTAAGAACTTTTTTTAATGTTAATTAGCATTGTGATAAAAATTATTATTTACTTATTTCCGTTGCAAATACACTGTATTAGTGATGACGTAGCCACGAAATTTTTGTTGGGGTAAAACTGCCTATTGAGTCAAACAAACAACTGTCAATAGGAAGTGTCAATAGTATCAACCTACATCGAACAATCATATTAATGTTTTAAAGAGGTTTATGTTCAGTTTAATGATGTTTACTTGCTAAATTGGTATAAGGTAAGTAAACCAATTGATATTTATTGTTTGCTTAATGTCTTTTTTCAACGTTTTTATTTTAATTTTTAATTCATCGACGCATTCGACGTAAGTCGATTTTCGATCTAGTCGTTTGTGTGACACAGAAGTTAGATTTACTACATTCAAAAATACGTCACACTAATACAGCGCATTGCTACATTACTGTATTTCCATTGCAATAATAATTATATAAAGAATTTTGTTAATATGTATGGTTATATTTTCTACAAAAGTGGATAAAATCAGGTTTAGCACACGTGAGCAAAGTCATTTAATCAAACGTCTGATTGAGGCTCTAGCCTACGGCTCGGGCGCCCAACATTCAGACTAATGATTAAATGACGCACTTTGCTCACTTGTACTAAAAATAGTTATTAATTTGGTATATAACTTATATGGTGCAAACCAATAAAAAATTGTATTAGTTTAATTAGATAAAACCTATTTTTTTGGCAAAAATGAGCTAATAATTTTTTTTTAATGTGAATTAGCATTGTGCTAAGAATTATTATCTACTTATTGTAATATATTATTGTATTTCTATTGCAATTTGCTACATTACTGTATTTTCATTGCAATATTAATTAATTAAAGAATTTTGTTAATATGTATGGTTTTATTTTCTACAAAAGTGGATAAAATCAGGTTTAGCACACGTGAGCAAAATCATTTAATCACCCGTCTGATTGGGGCCCTCGCCTACGGCTCGGGAGCCCAACATTCAGACTAATGATTAAATGACGCACTTTGCTCACTTGTACTAAAAATAGCTATTGGGTAATATAAGTTGATTATTTATTTCATGTGTGTTTACTGCGAGATGAGGTATGCGTTAGCTGGAATATCAGCGACTATTTTAATAGGTAGCAATATCCGATCACGTGACTTTTTTAAATTTGAAGTAGGCGACGCGAATTTAATTTTGACAGTTTTACATGTTATAATTTTACTGCAAAAGCAATTGAAAAGCAATTGAGAAGCGATCAAAATTTTCATTCAATAAATAATCAACAGTAATACCACAAGACCTTTACTTAATTTAACTCGAACTTATCAAACATTAATAATCAAAGATTTAATCAGATTATTAATGCTTGATAAGTTCTCGTTTAAATTATTAAAATGCAAGCTTTCTTGATAAATTAATGAAAAAAAAAATAGCCGGCTATTTGTAAAGGTCTTGTGGTATTACTGTTGATTATTCAAATTATAGTTGTTGGTAGTACCAGCTAGCTTACTATCATTTCTAGGATAACTTACAACTGATTCGAGACGGTTGAGGATTGGCAGTTTTGCCCCATTTATTGCTTCATCATTCAAGGCTTCTTTCTATATCTTCGGTTTTGAATTCTTCATTGACGAATGCGGTCATCGCGGTTGTTTCTAACGCACCATATTCAATAAATTGCTTTCTAGCTTAGCTAAAGTGTTGAATATTGAAATTGCGGATTTGAAATATGCTCTTTTCGCTTTGAAAGTATTATAGTGCTAGTTAGGGCTTTAGTTATGGCATTGTTGCTCAGTTACACAAACACAAGATTTAAATTCACTTAAACACACGCTCACTCACGAACAATAGTTAAGTTAATATTTATACTTTCTGGGTGACAAATATGGTTTTCACATACTTTTTGCGATTGACTTGTACACGTTTGATCGTTGATGTTTGATGTTGATAATCAATAAAACATATTGTAAAATAAACTAACATCGTCAATTTGTGGGAAACTGGAAGCACAACTGAATTCACAAATCTATCTCAGGTCGAACAACGATCTTGTCAGAAACTTAAAATCATACTCAATAAACACGAATAGTATTTATTATATTTATGCAAAACCGAAAATAAGAAGAGGGGGATTTCATAAACATCATGGGTCACTTTGGAAGAATTAGGGGTTGAAAAACCTACCATAAACTGGTTCTCAGTTTTCCCAGCTAATCTGGGGAACTTTCCTTTAATGATATATCATAAAATGTAATGTCATTATTGAAGCTTTACGAAAATATTTCTTAAATTGCCCTTCCATGATGACAGATGCAATGAAATCTTGGATTATTATCAATACATTTTGAAAGTTTCGTAATATTAAAGTACAAACACATGATGATTTCAAATCTAAAATGTTTATTATAAATAGCGATATTTTTTAGAGTTAACAGATTTAAATCCAGGGCTACTAATAGAGTAATAAGTTTGGACCCTACTTTTTTAATTATCTTACTTTGAAAAGTACGTGGCATATTTTAATCATTTAAAGGTGTGTGTAAACTTATTGTTTTGGGCATACACCCAATTTTTTTTTAAATTTTAACAGTACATCTTGTAGTGATGTAAAAATATCTAAAACATGAATTTTTAGCACATTTTTCCACACCACTGATTTTATTTGTCAATTTCTTGAAACAACTTGCACTTAAGACGAGCGTTGGGTTACGCCCATTTAGAACAAGTGGGTAAAGAAGATGGTTGTCCGGAGCTACTTCAAACGATTTCTTCTAGAATGCGCTGTGTACACATTTATTTTTATAAAAGCGGTTTCTGTTGAGGAAAATTAATTAACCCAAAGAAATCTGTCTTCTAACATTTTCAGCATATTACAATCGCAACAAAAAATACATATATGCTTCTGCATAATAATAGTACATCTCTATTCTTTGTTTTATACCTAATAGAAAAAGGATAGAGTTACACTCTTCACTCAGTGTGCCTAGGTGCACAAACACAATATTGTACGGTATTATATTGATTAGGAGCCATCTGTGATTACCTTACCGAACTAAACGGCATTTAACATGGCACTAAATGTCATTTAAAATTTTTACAGTTTGCACCATTTCACATTTGATTCATACTTTTTAGTCAAATTACTGCAAAATATGCTTTGAACTTTTAGAGATAGATTTTGACATACTTGTTTGGGCTTCTGTTAACACGAGTTGTGAAAAATCAATAGAAAAAATTTTAAACTTCAAAATTTAATAAATAATTAACCAAGGCACAATTTGATTAACATATTAATACATGAGCTTGGGTTGTTCATTGTTTTTTGAAAAATATATTGTAATTCATAACTTTTTACGTGTTTTAGCTAAAAAGTATGAAATAAAATTGTAATGTAGCGACATCTAGTTAGCGTTGTTTTCCGACCGCCCCACTGACTCCAACTTTTAAACATAAATAAATTATAGTTTTGTGTAGGTACCACAAATAAAAAAATTCAAACAAATCGTTAACTAGTTTTTTAAAATAAATGAATTATGGCACTATTATTTCCCAGTTATTTATAAAATTATGAACTTTTCGAATAGTGTTGCAGGCAAAATAATGATACAAAATAATGAAAAGACAAAATGTCTAAAAAGATAAAATTAAGGCTGCAGTATTAAATTGTATTTAGTAAACAAGGAAATCTGCACTTGTTTCCAAAAATTGCTTTGCGTTAAAAATACGAAAAAATGTTATTTGATAAAGTTGTTGAAATTAAATGAAAATTTGCGATGATAAATGATGTAGACAATCCTGCTGTATAGTCAACTTTCTCACATTGCAGCGAAATTGTAATTCTTTAACATTTAACTAATTGAAAAAAATTCGATTTATTTCTTTAGAAATATGAATTAAATATAGTATTCAAATGACAAACGCAACGAAATTTTAAAATCTAAACTCTAATAAAAAATATAATATAGAAACTTTTAATATTAATTTATTTTAAAAATATACATGGTAAATGAAAAATACTTCCTCTACGAGAGAAGTAAAAATGTATACCGAAAACTACAAATACAAGGTGTTCCTTAATGACGTGCCATTAATTTAGGGTGTGATTCCACAGGTAATTTTATGAAGTCACAGCTTAATTTTTTTGCTACAGGGTGTCTAATTTTTTTGAAGGATTATTACTTCTCTCGTAGAGAAAGTATTGTATTCCGAATTTTTTTTCGAAATTTAATTTTTTTCTATTTTATAGAATGCGTAGATTACGAAAATCATATTCACTAATTTCTGTCTGTCGGTCGGTCTGTTCGTTTCTTTAAACCACTATATTTCGGAATCTACTGACCCGATTTAAACATAATTTGCGTCCTTTTTTTCTACCTGCCCATAAATGATATCGAAGAAAAAAAGTTTACAAAATTCTAAAAGACCTGCGCGTTATAGGCCAAAAACATGCTAAAAATGGCTTGACCAAATATTGAACAGATGTATCGTGTATAGCCCAAGTGGTGAATGCTTTCAAAAAAATCTGGAGTTTTTTTATAGGGTTGAATTTTTATTAAGGGTTGAAGGGTTAAATGCATAATTTGTAACGTGAATGCATAATAGAAATGCATAATTTTAAACGGAATGTTTTATTTGAACCAAATTTGGCATACATATTAGGAATTTATTGAAGAAAATGCTGGTGAAAGTTTCATCCTCTAAAAATAAGTCCTTGTGGCCTGTTGGTTCTTTAAAGTAATTGTTCAAAAATAGACGGTGTTTTGATTCTTATACGTCAGCATAACCCACAATTTTCCATCAGTAATTTTATATATATTTACATAATGAGTGATTAAAAATAATTTACGACCCTAACTACACACATCCCACCCACCAAATATACAGTTTGAGTCATATGGATCAGATTTTCTTCATATTATATTTCTACTATACATTTAAAACAAATTTACGAATAATCTAATTAAAAATAATATGCTCTTATTTTACAACTTCAACTATTAATATATCTTTTACAGTCAAAGTGCTCGGATTTCTTTCAAATTTGGATTCCAGTAGTAATTTTAACTTAATTAACTTATCATTATGTAGCTAATTAAATTGAAATTAGGCTAGAAATTAGGCTAAGGATTACAAATGTAACCCTTAATGCACCCCTTACCGTTTGATTTGTCAGATTTTTTTCAAATTTGTTTTCTAATAATAAATTGAAATATATTTTTAACTAGTTTATTTAAAAATAGGCTAGAATCCTCAATTCATGTATTTAATTCTTAACACACCCCTTTTTTTATTTCATAGATTGATTTATATTGGTAATTTTAAAACTTGCTTCAAGTAGTTTCATTAAAATAGAGTACTACATCACATTTTCCTTTTTTAATCTCTTGATACACACGTTTCAAATTTATCGCTTAAATTTGTTTTAAATTTTGGTTCTGAGTTAAAATTAAAAAAGCATTTTTAAATAACCCGATAAAACTTTTTCCACAAAAGATGCCTCAAAATTCTAAAAATTTGAATAAGAAATTTTAACACAGTAACGATAGAAGTACTATGAAATCTCATTTCCAGCGAATTTTTGTATGTAAACATGTAGTTCAAGCATATTTTTGATGGAATGCATTTTATATTCATTCTTAACTGTAAAATTAATACAGCGCATTGTTTTTTTTTTACATTATTATGGATGTATGAATAGAATTTTCTATATTACATTGAATGATTTACGCGCCTATATAAATTTTCAAAATAAATGTTATAAATTTCACTTGATCTCTCACATTATTTTAACAAATAATTACCGTATATTTCTTAGGTTCTTGTATTTGTACATATAGTATATACATTTTACTTAAGCAACAACTGTGAAATGATGATATTCCTGGTAACAAAATATAATTGCTAAAAAATACTTTAGCATCCTTGTTGAAGTTACATATATAAATCTGTCATATCGTCTTAATGCATTAAGTAACATTGCAGAGAGATTTAAAGTTCCCACAATAATCATATTTCTCGAAAACCAACTGAGTAATTATAAAAATATAATATAATTGTTTTTTCGTTTCTCTTTTTGTCTTGGTTAATTGCGCTGCTCAGCATCACATCACATTTTGTGTAACTAGAGAGAATTAAACATTTTCCTAAGGGCAAAGGTGTTCATATATTTCAATTAAAATAACAATCAAGATGGTTAGCCATAAAAATGCTACAAACGCGCAGCGGGGAATGTTTTGCCTCTCATAGTAGTGATGATGGTCACTCATATACATATGAGAACAATATCATTTTAATTGTTTCAACTTGATTTAATTAAAGCTGCGTAATTTTACCTATGTAGTCATCTCATCAGTAGAGTATTCAAGAAATTCCTTAAAGTTACTTGTATGTGAGGATTTTAGATAAGTTATATGAGAACAAGTTTTATTGTCTTCTTAGACTTTACGGTGATGATTAACAGTATCTTTCTCATTCGGATCTATTACAATTGTTTGTGTCTGGTGTTTCAAAAAGTTTAAATATGTTTTACTAAATATGTCATTTAATATTTTGATTATAGATATGCATGAAGCTAAAGTACAATATTATATCCCGACTCCATAAATCATGCAATAAAAAAAACATTTGCTATCTATTATAAATTGCTTCAATACTTTACTCACTATACTGTGGACAATGTTTTCATTATTATTTATGCATCAGTAGTTTAAAAAAGTAAAAAATTTAGTCACAAGTACAATTTTTTGAGAAATAAAAAAATAAAGTGAATTATTAAAATTTGTCATAAATATGCAAAAAATATATAATTAAAGATCAAAATCTGTTTTAAAAGATTTAAACAAGCAGAACTTTTTATTAAGAACATACTTTTTTAAAACAACAATATGAAAGAAATCATCGTTGCAATCTTATTCGTGGTCACACTAAATTTATTGATACCACACCACAGTGGTCACAGAATTCTCTCGACACCTTGAAATGTTAATATGCTTCGCCTGCGGCAAACTTTTTAAATCCTACCTGCCCGATTACCTTGGTGTCATTAAATCTTCAGTCTCTTCTTATTATATAGCTAAGTCATTGTAAATAGAAATATAATATGTCAAATTCAGCGCCCCGTCAGTTACAGATTTTTTTAACATGCACATAATAGGACTTGCGGAATTTTTTTATTGATTAAAACTACTTATTTAGATCAATTTTATTGTGTCAATCGCTATTTTTTGGATCTTTTTTTTATACCTGTTGTTAGGATATTATTATAAATAATTTAAAATTGGTGCCTGAGCGATCTTACCATGGCAGAATGTCCACTAATTTTCATTTTAAACCACTTTAATTACATTTTATCTCTGACTTTGCGTATAGGTAATATTAAACTGTGGTATCTATACGTTTCCTTTGTGGTATAGACGTTTATACGTATCTTCATACATTAATTCAAAAAAAAAAAAAAAAAAACCCGGCGAGTAAGCGTTGTATCGGTTGGTTTTAGATCCCATGCTCAACATATACAAATTCGCTGGAAATTAAATTCCACAGTGCTTCTCGCTTTGATATGTTAAAATCTCTTATTCAAATTTATAGAATTTTGAGGCATCTTTTGTGGTTATTTAAAAATGTTTTTTAAATTTTAACTAGGAACCAAAATTGAAACAAATTTAAGCGATAAAGTTGAAACGTGTACTCGTATATGAAGAGATGAAAAAGTGAAAACTCTATTTTAATGAAACTATTTAAAGCAAGATTTAAAATTACTAATATAAAACATTGTTTGAAGTAAATTTTAGGACTATTAGTGTAAGGGGTGTGTTAAGAGTTAAAAACATGAATTGAAGATTCTTACCTATTTTTGATTAAACTAGCGATATGTATTGAAAATTTTGGTTCAAATCAAGTATTCCTCCTGACAGGTATTCACGTTACAACTACTTTCTACAACTTTTTGACCATTCAACCCTTAATAAAAATACAATCCTACAACAAACCTCCAGATTTTTTAAAAGCATTTCATCACTGGGGTGTACACAAAACATATGTTCAATATTTGGTAAAAATCGGTCTGCAACTTTAGAAGATTAAGTGTCATAAAACTTTCTAAATTGTTTTTCCAGTATTTAGTAAATCTTAGGCCATAAGTGTCACATCTGTTTATGTTAAAACCGAAGATAAGTCTAGCGATGTTGACCATATGTCTTCAACATTTAATCTGTTTATTGTATTTGATGTGACCATTTTCCAAAATGTATTTTTAAATTCAGTATTCATGGGTGAAAGTTTTTATTTTTTTGTTCTCTACTTGCATTTTGCAAGTAGAAGATAAGTTTTTGGTTTTTTTATGTTTAAGGAAACACACACAGGCTAAACATAAGCTATCTAAAGAATCATGTTGATTTGATAAAAACTAAGAAAGTTGATTTACAAAGTGAACTTTGATTAAATGGATTAATAATTAACAGATTTTATTTAAACAAAAACCACGAGAAACTAATAAGCACTTGACGTGTTTTTTGGGTAAATTTACGACGCGCGTTCAAACCACTACTATTTTGTCACTTGTTACATAAATAGCTATACTTTTTACGCTTTTTTAAATAGTAATCATCAAAAATGAAGTTGCATTATAATTGGAAAAATTATCTAAGTCCAAATTTTCACTATTACAGTACTTCCTTTATGAAACAAGTATTAATACCACAACATCCTGTATTACACACAGAATTATTTCAGTTCGGTACACTTTTACAAAATCAATTTGTAAAGAGATCTTCAAGAAAACATTTTCCTTCAACAATATTCTATAACAAACTATGTGAATAGTTGATTAATGGTCTACAATAAATTAATCAGCTAAAGCAAATGGCAACACAAATATTTAATGCTTGCATATAGTAAATATCAACAATTTATTATGTTTAGTTATGCAAAAATTTCAAATCTCATTTATTAGGTGAACTTTTAAACCACATCCATATTTCAATGCATTCGTTGTTTTGCTGTATAACTGGTTAATAATAACCTGCCTGTAAGCACCTACTTTTATGACTATGTGTTAATTTATTAGCAAACCGAACCCATTGTTTTATATAGCAATATAGCATTTAGTGTCTTAATAAATAATCTTTCTCTTTTATGGGTTGTCGCATTATAGATGTTTGAATGATTTTTTTTATTTATTAGATATCGCGATATCTATTATGATATATGTTAAAGTACTCAAAAATTTGATATTCGGTAATGTTTAATGCCTCCCTTGGGTACAAACACAACATAAATGTAGTTACATACGTTATACTCGTATACCTTTTTAAAAATGAGAAACCTCTATCGTGAACTGCAAATGAGAATCTAAAGAACTAAAGACATCATTGATAATTTTAAAATATATCAACAATAAATTTTGAACGTTTTTATATTGGACTACAATACTACAGTTTAACTCTGATTAATGTAGATGTCGCTGTTACTTACTTGCTGCTGCTTGAATTAAAAACCCTATTATAAATACTTTGTAGGTACCGTTTTGATTCATACTTACCTGGCGTAGAGGTCAACCATGATCACTAAGGTGGTTCCTCCGGGTTGAGGCCCTACCATTGCACTACGGATGGGCTGACCCCTGCGATTATCCCTAATGTGGATAACTCGGGCGCAGAATTTTTGGTAGTCGGGACTGCGTACGCGCTATCCCGGTGTTAAGTAATTAAACATAACAGTGATTTTGTCCATAGTGATTTTATTTCGCAAAAGTTGCCACTCAATTGCTTATTATTTGCAATAATATGATACAAATAATAACAAACACTTATATGAATTCAGTTTCATCGTAAGAAGTAAAGCAAAAGCTTCCGTTTTTTTCTACATTCAAAGCCTCCAGTCACTTATTATACGAATTACACGCTGTCTGTTTACTAGATATACCTACTTATTATAACTGCATGGTGCGAATCAAATGAAATTATAACCTTCTTAGTCGTAACTTCTTCATTTGTGGAAACTTTTACTTTTTTTTAATTAAAGACGAAATAATAATATATTACTGTTATTAGATGTTACTCCTTCTTTCGATATTTTATATTTTAAATACTACTTCACTAAAATCATAAAATATATAAATGTTATATGAAACCATTTAAATGTTTGAGATATTTCAAAAAATCCGCCTTTATTACAATCGTTGCACTTGCACCAAACTTTCATGGCTGATACAGGACGTAAAAGTAGTTTATGTATAGTTTTGAAATTGGTATTGGCATTTGAATATATTATATATAAGCTTTGTGAAGTACTAAATGTTTCAAGTTTAAAATATGTTTACATTATTAGATTTGCTTTATCTTTTAAAATTACTTATTTAGGACCCTACAAACTTTATTACTCTTTACTACATCTTAAGGAAATTTCAATTGCAGTTTTCCTAAAATTGTATTATAATGGGTTGGAAGAATGATTTCTTAATATGTTCTCATACGCATCGTAAGGAAAACCACATACTACCAGTATAATTATACTTTTAAAATATGCTGAATAGTTAATATTTTTTTGTATTTTTTTAATAATAATTATTAAACAGCCAATTAATAAAAATAAATGGAAATTAATATGCAGGTGGGTATGCAAGTCACAAACCTACCTGTTTTTGTTTTAACTTTGTGGTTTCTTTATTGCTTATGCAAAATTTTATGTATTGTTTTTTCAAGAAGGTATAAAATGCAAAAAATGATAACAAACATTAAATTCTTTATACCATAACTTATAACAAAGCTCGATGTTTTTCATGGAAAAGTTGTATCTGTAGAATTAAGCTAATAATATTTTTAAAAGCCCACAAATCTATGAAGAGGTTTGTTTTTTGGATTTAAGTTTCTTGTGTATATTTACTTCTCGCGTAGGGGAAGTTAAAATACGATAATACTAAAAAATACATGTTTATAATGCTTTAAGACCTGCATACTATAACTTAATATAGATGTCGCTGTTACTTACTTGCTGCTGCTTAAATTCAAAACCCTATTATAAATACTTTGTAGGTACCGTTTTGAATCATACTTACCTGGCGTAGAGGTCAACCATGATCACTAAGGTGGTTCCTCCGGGTTGAGGCCCTACCATTGCACTACGGATGGGCTGACCCCTGCGATTATCCCTAATGTGGATAACTCGGGCGCAGAATTTTTGGTAGTCGGGACTGCGTACGCGCTATCCCGGTGTTAAGTAATTAAACATAAAAGTATTTTTCTTCAAGTTTAATTAACCATAGTGATTTCTCTTCGCAAAAGTTGCCAATATTTACTTCTCACGCAGGGGAAGTTAAAAATGTTGGTTTTATCACTTTATTCGAAACCTACTGCACGGATCGGAACCAAATGTTATTGTTTTTAACCCCGTTTAACTAAAATTTTTTTGCAGCACAACTTCTTTTACTTCACTTTTAATAGAAGTATTGTACTACTGTAGTACATGTCCAATATTAATTGTTGTGACATTTTGGAGCATTTTAGAACGCAGGTCCGTATGTCGGTCTGTATGTTCATTTCTTTGAACTTGTTTTAAATGTGGCCAAATTAATAATGTTAGCCAAGTATTGTGGAAATGACATTCCCGATATGTATTTATTGGAAAATTAGATTCGCTTTTAATTAGAACATATATAGCATGTTGTGATACTCGTAAATTAACATAAAGATATATTGAGTTGACTTTTGACTTGTAAAGAATTTTCAGAATTTAGTTTACGATGTTTTATGATAAAATACCATAAATCATTCGCTGAACCCTTCCAGTCTATTTAGTTCAAGATTGAATTTATTAGTTATACCGTTTAATTTAAATAATAATCATATGTAATCTTAATTAAAACTATACATCTAAGTAACATGCATGTATACAACAGCGGTAACTGCTACCTTTCCAAAAGCTAGCTAATGGTATAGTAAATATTTATGTTCAGAAGTAGAATAGAACAGATACTTTTACATGCTGAAAATATATTCAATCATTTGGAAACAAACAATCTCCTTGTGAGGCGCGGTCACGTCTATCCGTAATAACAGCCATAGAAAAGTAACAACGGTTTGGTTCGATGGTGCATGTGTTGGAAACTGTCGTAGATAATCCAAGAATGGACATCCAGTCACCAATATCGATAAAGTAAACGGCACTAGAAGTTCTCTAGAAGCTTGAAAGCTTATCACGACAAGCATGATACTATCAATGCATTTATTTATTATATTCATCCACACAATAAACACTGTCATGCTTCAGTGGCTTACCTATATTCTTGTGGAATATCAATATGGAAATTATGATACTTGAATTTTTCGTTTATTTTTTTTTACTTTTGCTGAATAATTTAATTAACTATAATATTACTAAACGTGACTAATAACATTCTAGTACCTACTAGAGGAGCATTGGAAGATAATTTAATAAATGTCGAGATTATTATCGACATATACGAGTATATTGAACAACTTGAAAACAAATCCTAACATAACTTATCAATGTTCGACAGATACATAATAGTTATTTACGCTTAGAGGATCGAAAAGAAAAGTATTAGCCCAAGTACAAAATTAACAAAAAAAACATTTAAAAAAATATTAAAAAAATTCGCTGGAAATGAGATTCCACAGTACTTTTCTCTCAATTTTCTTACTCAAATTTTTCGTACTCAAATTTCTTATTCAATTTCTTTGAAATTTGAGGCATTTTTGTGGAAAACATTTTATCGGGTTATTTAAAAATGTTTTACTTCTCTCGTAGAGGAAGTATTGTATTCATGAAAAAAAAAATTTCTCCAAATTTCACTTTTTTCTACTTTATAGAATGCGTAGATTACGAAAATTATATTCACTAATTTCCGTCTGTCGGTCTGTCTGTCGGTCTGTCGGTCTGTCGGTCTGTCGGTCTGTTCGTTTCTTTAAACCGCTATATTTCGGAATCTACTGAACCGATTAAAGCAAAATTTGCGTCCTTTTTTTCTACCTGCCCATTGATTAGGTCAAATAAAAAAAAGTTAGGAAATTCTTAAGGACCTGCGCATTATTGACCAAAAACATGCCAAAAACAGCAAAATCGGTGCATCCACTTAATCTTCTAAAGTTGCAGACCGATTTTGACCAAATATTGAACATATGTTTTGTGTATACCCCAAGTGGTGAATGCTTTCAAAAAATTGGTAGTTTTTTTAAGGGTTGACTTTTTATTAAGGGTTGAAGGGTCCAAAAGTTGTAAAAATGCATAAGTTGTAACGTGAATACCTGCCAGGAGGAATATTTTATTTGAACCAAATTTGGCATACATATTAGGAATACATCGACGAAAATGCTGGTAGAAGTTTCATCCCCTAAAAATGAACCCTAGTGGCCTGTTGGGTCTTTAAATTAATTGTTCAAAAATTGGCGGTGTTTTTATTTTTATATGTCAGCATAGCTGACCATTTTCCGCCAGTAATTTTATATATATTCACATATTGAGTGACTAAAAATAATTTACGACCCTAACTACACACCCCCCACCCCCCAAATATACAATTTGAGTTATATGGATCGGATTTTCTTCATATTAGATTTCTACTATACATTTAAAACAGATTTACGAATAATCTAATTAAAAATAATATGCGACCCCTTATTTTACAAGTTCAACCCTTAACGTACCCGTTACAGTCAAAATGCTCGAATTTCTTTCAAATTTGGTAGTAGTAATTTTAACATATTTAACTTATCATTACTTAGTTAATTTAATTGAAATTAGGCTAGACCTACATTTTACAATTGTAACGCCTAATACCCCCCTCAAAGTTAGAGTTGTCAGATTTATTTAAATTTTAGTATATAAACGAGAGAAGTACTGTGGAATCTCATTTCCAGCGAATTTAAATTTTAACTAGGAACCAAATTTGAAACAAATCTAAGCGATAAAGTTGAAACGTGTGTATGAAGAGACAAAAAAGTGAAAAATGTGTTGTAGGTACTCTACTTTAATGATAGTAAAATATAGTTTAGTTTAGTTTATATATTTTATAGTTTTTTTTATATTTTTTTTTCTTTCATAGTTTCAGCAAGATTTGAAATTACCAATATAAAACAATGTTTGAACTAAATTCTAGAATCGTTAGTGTAAGGGGTGTCTTAAAAGTTAAAAACATCAATTGAGGATTCTAGCCCATTTTTGATTAAACTAGTTGAAATTATATTTAAATTTATCATTAGAAAACATATTTTAATGAAATCTGACAATTCAAGCTGTGAGGGGTGTATTAGGAGTTATAATTGTAAAATGTAGGTCCTAGCCTAATTTCAATTAAATCAAATAAGTAATGATGAGTTAAATAAGTTAAAATTACTACTGGAATCCAAATTTGAAAAAAATCCGACTGAAAACATTTTGACTGTAAAGGGTATATTAATGGTTGAAATCGTAAAATAAGGGTTGCATACTATTTTTAATTTGGTTATTCGTATTTATGTGCAGAATGTAAAGTAGAAACAAAATATGAAAAAAAACCGAACTATATGACTCAAGCGGTATAATTGGGGGTAGGGGGTGTGTGGTAAGGGTGGAAAATTATTTTTAATCACTCTTTATGTAAATATTACTAAGATAACTGATGTAAAATTGTGGTTAAACCTGCCATATCAGAATCACAACACCGTCAAGTTTGGAACAATTAACTTAAAGGGCAAATGAGCCCCAAGGACTTATTTTCAAAGGATAAAACTTTCACCAGCATTTTCTTCAATATTTCTTTAATATGTAAGTAATCAAAATTAGGTTAAAATCAAATATTCCTCCTGGCAGGTATTCACGTTACAAATTATGCCTTTTTACAACTTTTTAACCCTTGAACCCTCAATAAACAGTCAACCCTTTAAAAAACTCCAGATTTTTGGAAAGCATTCACCACTTGGGGTATAAACGAAACATATGTTCAATATTTGGTGAAAATCGGTCTGCAACTTTAGAAGATCAAGTGGATGCACCGATTTTGCTGTTTTTGGCCTATAATGTACAAGTCTTTGAGAATTTCCTATTTTTTTTTGTTTGACATAATCAATGGGCAGGTAGAAAAAATGGGTACGAATTATGCTTTAATCGGATCAATAGATTCCGAAATATAGTGGTTTATAGAAACGAACAGACCGACAGACAAACCGACAGGCGGAAGTTAGTGAATATGATTTTTGTCATCTACGCATTCTATAAAGTAGAAAAAATTGAAATTTAGAAACATGTTGTTAACTAACAAGGTTTTAGCCTCCTTTCGGATGTCTATTGTTGATGATTTTTTTGCATTTTATGCATAAATTAACAGATGAGCCATCACTTAATTTGTTAATTGTCACCGGCAGATTTCTATTTTTATAATAATGATACAAACTGAAGCGCGCGGTCTTACGATGTGAAATCGTCGACGTTCTGGCAAAAATCACTAAGACAATTTTTAGCATTTTCAATTAATAACACCAAACATTTTAAAAAAGGAACATTTGCCAACTGGCAAAGTTCATTAAAGATATTTTAGTTTGAACGGCTAGTTGCATACAAGCGAACAAATAATTAAGTCACATACTAAATGTTTGGTGTTATTAATTAAAAATGCTAAAAATTGACAGTGATTTTTGCCAGAACGTCAGCGAAATATTGTCTTTCTCGCACCCCCTCCTATCTAACTTTACGACTGTTTTGGGTGCCAAGGGGCCAAAAAAATGAAACCCAATCGTCAGCAGCTCAATCGCTGCCACGTTTTCGAAAAAAATATTATTACTAACATTAAATTATTTTTGCAGATCATTATGACAAATTAGGAGGGTCCCAAAAATAAAATAAATTATTGGAAATAATATTTTTTGTTCTTTTTGCGAGCTTTAAAGAAATTGGTGAATATGTTGACCCTCGGCCCGGGGTTACATTCGTAGTGATTTATTCACAGTTTATACAATAATTAATTTGTTGGACTAAATCATAAATCAGCGATTCCAAAGTTTAATTGTTGAGTTTTGATTAGATGGACGATAACTTCGATCACTATTTAATAACTGATTGATTGAATGTCTATATAGATTAATTCTTATAGTTACGTGATAATATGTGCGCTTTTACTCGGAAACAAAGGTGTGTACACATTGTATGAAGGTGTGTACACATCTACGCTAGTAGTTAATAATTTCTTTAAACAATACACATTATGAGTGCCACAAAATAATTGTATTGTACGATAATAACCTTTTATTATATTTAACAAGAAATAAAAAATTTAAGTATGGTAGGATTAACTTAAAAATTAATACGATGCATGTCCATTATATTGTTCGCTATTACGCTCTTTTGGTAATGACGCCGCATTGATGCTATTAGTTTTTGGGTAGTCTTAATTGGCAAATTTATCCAAACTTCATTGAATTTATCAACTAAAGAAGGTCTGGCAAAGTTATTGCACTAATCTGACGCTCAACCTCTTTCCACAAGTTTTCGATGGGATTGAAGTCCGGTGATTGTGCCGGCCACTATAAAACCTGGATATTAATCTCTTCAAACTACTCCATTATGACAAGCAGAATCGAAATGGGTATATGGGAGGCGTTGCTTTAACGTTTAATGACAAATACAATAACCCGGCAATAACTATAAATGTGACAGACAAACATTTTTTCAGTTTTCTGAAATTTGAAATCTATAATAAAGTAAAAAACAAACATCAGAATGGTAAAGTATGACAAAGCAAGCATGTATTACAATGTAATGGTTGCCTTGAAAGAACTTCAAGGTCCTCCAGATAATTGCACCGGTGTAACATTACCGAACCTAGTCGATTATATGGTAAATCGACATAAATGCAGTGGCGATGTGTGCAGTCAAATCACAAGTATTTTAAATCACGGTATTGAGGATCGCTGGGTAAAAGAAAATAAAAGCAATGGAACGTATTTTTTAATAGTTCCTGCTCATAGTATTCATTCAGTTGTTCAAAGATGCCTTAATTCAGAAATTAAAAAAATAGAACGAATATTTGATCAAGAGAAATGTTCAGAAGTACAATCTTGTAATTTAGTTCAGAATGCTTGTAAATGTGAAACCAAAAATCCCCAAAAAAGATTGTGCAATACGAAGAAAAATAATCCAAAATCAAAAAGAAGGAAGAAATCCGCAATAAAACCATATTGTGACAAAAACGCAAATTCCGATGATTCAGATTCTACCTCCAGTTCATCTTCATCTTCATCAGATGATGATGATGATGAGGATGATGATGATAATGTACCAACCCCCGCCCGCAAAAAAAATCGTATTAAACCATGTCCCAGATTACTGAAACAACCTCAAAGAAAGAAGAAATGTCTTTTAAAAACTGATTGAAATAGAAAAGATCCAAATATTCAATTTTGAAAATGTAGCTATAACTTTATGAATAAATTCTACCAACTAACTCAAATATTGTGACGCATTTTTTTAATTAAAACTAGTGAATTCATAACAATAACAATTAATTTACTACAATAATTAACTATTTACACTTCATACTAATTTAGTGTATGTACATTGCATTCGATAACACGATTACTATTCACTTTTATGATTTTTTTTTGTTCACTTTTTTTCATAGCACCTACTGTAAAAGTATCTAAATTTAACTAACTGCCTTATTGCACAGCTATCGCCTATCGGCCAATATTTAGGTACCTACAGAACATTCTAGCAGCCTTCCAATATCTTCGCGATACGCGATCTGTTTGCGCGTGCTATTGTGTACTTAGGACATTCTAGCCAAGCAGATAGGCGTATCACAGAACATAATTCGGGTAGCCTATATTATTCAGAAGACATTACGAATAAAGTTCTGTTTTTGCAGCAATGCATTTAAATTTAAATGTCAAAATTAATTAAAAATATCGTCCTTGTCGGAACTATTTTCTTGGAGGTTAAGGGTCCTCCACCGGCTGTCTCGAAGCTGTCTGCAACCAGCATTGCATCATAGAGAAAAGAGCGCGAATGATTGTCGAAAGCTTAGGAGAGAGTGAGAAAAATATATAATAAACACGCGTATTTATAATTAGTGTATTTCGGTTATGCGTTAATGGTTTTTGATGAAAAGCATGTCAAAAAATTCTGAAAAGATTAATCTGTTTCCCAAAGCTTCTTTATTAATAGTGGATAATTAAAGACATAGTTGACAATAAAAAATAAATTAACTTAATTAACAATGATTAATTAAAATTATTCAAATTTAGTGAGCTTCGTGCCCTAGAAAATTTTTTCTGAATATTTTGACATGATTTTCATCAAAAACTATCAACGCATAACCGAAATACTAATAATTATAAATACGCGTGTTTATTATATAATTTTCTCACTCTCTCCTAAGCTCTCGATAATCATTCGCGCTCTTTTCTCTATGATGCAATGCTAGTTGCAGACAATTCGAGACATCCGTTGGAGGACCCTTAATGATCAGTTCCGGGATCGTACAAATATTAGAAAAAAACACTGATGAAACGCCGCTGATTACATCACATAACCAACAAACTAACACAGCAAACTAACCGCATGCACTGTCCTTGTCCACCAGACGCTGGATGAGAGCGACATAAAACTCACGTACGTCGTTGTTGTGAGCGATTGTGCCGTCCTCTATCGGTTCACCGGATCCCGAAACGTTTTTATAATTGCATAATACCAACATACGTGTAGGAAAAAAACAGCAACAAACGGTCATGTTTATTATTAGTTCGGAAATTGATGACCAAACATTCCAAACATTCGCCGGAAAGACAGCCACCTTTCTTTGCACAAACTATACATCAATACAATAGCTCATAACTAAATAGCCAGACTTTATATTAGATCATTAGACAAAGCCATTAAGCTCTATTAAGACATTGTAAGAACTAAAAAATGAGTCAAAATAATATAATAATTATATTTTATATAAAATTAGATATTTTTAGCTCTCGCGACTTGATTTGAATGCACTGCAACGAAATTTAATTGCTTGCTTTAACTACTGGGCTCGTGTAAATAGGGCATTGGGATTATCTACTTATTATTAATTTAATTAATAATATATCGGTCAACTTTAAAATTTATAAAATTGTGAGAAATTAGGTTATTTTTTCAGATATGAGAAAATATTAGAAATATTTTCTTATTTTTGCGGGATTCGACCAATTTAAATTTTGAAACGAAATTCGATTAACATATTCTTATAATTTCCATACACAAAATGATGCAAAACAAAATACTAGTTATTGAAATACTAAAGTATAATTTGAAAAACTGCACATCAACAAATTTATAATTATTATAAGAAAATACAAATTATTTTAATTAAAATAAATTGTTTCCAGTTTTACCATATAAATGTGTATTTTACGCAAATTGCTGAATATTAATTATGCGTAGTCTCTATTAAATATAATAAGACTGTAATTGCATTTTCAAATAGTCATTTAAACCATCATAAACAACCACATAGTTTTCTGACTTTCTGATGTTTTGGTTATTTCGGACATTATTTATGTTTCATGTTGATGCACATTTTGCTTCGTTTAAATGTTTGCGGTTTGAGTTTATCGTTTTAAATTAATTTTATTCTTATTAGCTCTTAAGACTTTGCACAACTATCACCACAGTAATTAAACAAGAGGAAAAAGCCAGGTACATTATTAACAAAAATAAATCATAAATGATTAGGTTAAGTGCCAATGCAAATATTTAGCTAAGTCTTTGTTTAACTAAATTTAATGACTGCTTTGAATTATCAATTTATTTGCTTTTGCTAAAGAGAGAATGAAATGTAAATTGGTTGGCAAATGCCATCAGTGAGTGGAATATTTGACAAATATTTAAATTAATTAAGAGAATATTTAAACGGTACATTTTTAAAGGCTACTTTTACCATAAATTTATTTGCCAACCAGATAAAACTCTTCACGAGACTGCTTGGTTTTACACCGGTGAAGAATTTCATAAAATTATTGGACACCATAGTTTTTATCACTATTCTACAATTTCCAGAAATAATAATAATTTTTGGACAAACGCCAAATATTCAACCATGGGTTGATATACAGGGTGGTCCGGTTTTTAATCGGGAAAATTTGTCAGTGGATACTATGCTTCAAAATTAGAACGTTTTTTTTCATATAAACATATATCAAAAAACGAATGGAAATTAGGGAAGAAAGTGTTGTATTTACGAAAAAAATGTTTATTTTTAATATTTCAAGAACGGATTAAGATTTTTTATTTAAATTGAAACTATACGCTGTCCGTTTATGATAGGCTATTACGTCACTGCTTAGCAGTTATGACGTAGTTAATACCAACCGCTAAAATAAAAATTAAAACGACAGAATCCAATTAATTTTAGGTATAAATCCGTTAGTAATTAATAATATTAATATTGCTATAAAAATTAGGCGATAATATGAGGTATTAACTGAGAAAATGGGCAAGAAAGATTTTATTTTTAGTGACATTTAGTTTATTACCAACGTTTTGTTGGTCACGCATAAAGTATAGTTCACATTCGCCAGGACAAAAGTGCCTTTCTAGTGAAGTGAAAAACATGGTTGTAAATTTGCTCGGCGAATTTTGGTGGCAAATGCACTTAAAATAAGTTTGACGCTTTGACGAGTGTTAATAGAGTGGCTGCTGGCAAAAACAAAGACCTGGCAATTGCAGGGCCCTCAAAACGAACTCATAAAAAACCGCTAGTGACTCGGAACCGCAGGTTAATCGGAATAGACCTTTAGATTGCGTCATATACAATTGATGACGTAATAGTCTATCATAAACGGACAGACTATAACATATTATTTAAGGCTCCCTTAGTCGAGTGTTTGCAACTAGTAATACACCAAAAAATGTAATCGGAAATAAATTTATATTAGCGTTTGTCGCTCTTTTATCAAAATATGCCAAGAAAATCTCCATTATAGCACAGATAAGGTTATTATAGTTTATCGCGTGCAAAATCTAGGAATTTTCATTTCGCTACAAATTCATCAGTTTTGCTTCTATTTCACTTTTATTTTTTATCTGATTTTGATGTCTGATACATCAATGAATTTAGAAAACATGTGCCTTTAAGAAAAAAAAAAAAGTTTTTTAAAATAATGTATATTTATTAATAAATAGTTGAAGATTAATAGATGAAGTTTATATGTTATTAAAATTTCAACCATTTCTTATTAAATATATATTAGATTTTTTCTTTCTCTATTCTTAAAGGCACTTGTTTTCTGAACCCATTGATGTAGCACACATCAAAATCGGATAAAAAATAAAAGTAAAATAGAAGCAAAACTGATGAATTTCTAGCAAAATGAAAATTCCTAGCTCCTGCACGCGATAAACGAGATTATATAATGGAGATTTTCAATAGGATGCACTAGTGCGCACTAAGTATATCTTTACTTTTTTCAACATGTTTTGATAAGAAAAGATCGACAAACGCTAACATGCACCATAGTAAAATATTTTTTTTAGAATAAAAAACGGTTCAATATTTGGAGTTTGTACAAACAGTGAATAACTACTCCTTTATTTATGTGTTGTAAGGCTGAATCAGATAGCAAAATCAGGATATTGCAACGATTTAATGATAAATGAATTAGACATATCACTGAGCATATTAAAATAATAAACATCATTAAGTTAGAAATAATTTTTGATTTGATTCTGCTACATGAAGTAGCTCTAAGCTAATCGAGTGCAGATGTATAATTTATCTGCTATAGGTATTTTGTATTTAATTAAAGACGACATACTCAGAAGGCATACTTATTCATATTAGCCTTGTGATTGGCATTCACCACTAAATAATTTGATATAAATTCCCAGCATATACATGATTAAAGCTATAAGGTAAATAAAGCAATTATTCCTTACAACATTTATTTTTCTTTTGATATTTGCCATCTTTATTAATTAGTAAGGCAGTTTGAGTTCCATTATATTTGTTTGTTCAGAGCGACCGTTGTATGTTAATGACAAACTTAGAACCATTTCAAGTATTCATGCAGTCCTTGTTAATTAAAATTAAAGCAGTTCTAAGAAACTCGGGTCTGCAGTAAGGTATATGAAATAAAATACTATCAGATTTAACTAGAAATTAAAAATGGATGTAATTTGAAATACTTTTGTCATTTTGATTTAATATCTGTAAATAAAATTGTCGCAATTTTTTTCGAGCTCTTTTATGAGCACCTAAGTGGAGGTGCTCATAAAAGAGCTCGCAGCTTGACCTGATGCATAAAAATGTACCTACTGTTAATTGCAAATCGGGTATATTTAGTTGACTAATAATTTGCAAACATTGAGTGATGTAAGCACAGAATTAAATGTTATCAACCAATAAAAAAAACTATAATATTTCTATTACAATTATTGGATGCAATTATTAATAGCTTTTAATAAACGTTAATTATTATTAGCTTGCATTTTTAAAACCAACTAATACTAAAGAATAGTATACTATCGAAGTAATAAGTTTTGACCCTCTTTTTTAAAGTGTCATATTTTAAAAAGTACTTGGCGCATTTTGTAAATTAAAAAAAAAAACTGAAATTGAGTTGTGTTGTGTTGTGCATGTATGTAATTTATTGTATAATTTTCACTTTTGTATAATTTATATACAAAATATATCTAAAGATTTTCTGTACGTATTTCGATACCATCAACTTTAAATGTATGTTTTATAAAAATTATTGCATGTGATGACTTTAAATTTTAAAAACAAGTAAAGTCGATATTTCTGTACAAGAAAAAAGTGAATCAATTTGATCAGTAGTTTTTTTTAATAAATAATTTATGACACTATGTTTTCTCAGATATTTATAGAGTTATCAACTTGAACTTTTCGGATAGTTTTGCAGATAAAATTATGGAACAATAACCAATAAAAAGAAATTATAATAATTCAAAATTATGGCGGTATTAGTAAATGACATTAATTAAAAAACGAAATCTACACTGGTTAATTCTGCAATCTACAATTACTAGATTAATTAGAAGAATTTTTGATTTATTTTTTTAGAAACATTTGGCTAATATAGTGCTCTTCAATTACACTCAAGAAATTTTGAAACCGGAAATCTAATAAAAATTATAACCATAGTACATTTAATATTAATTTATTGAAAAAATTAGAATGGTACAAAAAAAATTTCGACAAATAAAAATATAAAGATTTTGTTTTCATATGTTTCAAGTTTTTTGAATACAATACTATTTTTAAATAAAATACAGTGAATTGAAAATCTGCAATTTTTTACGGTTGTACTTTTTAGGTACTTTTTTGCACATTTTAAAAAATAAACTATAAGAGTAAAATCTTTGATTTTTTATGACATTTATAAATAGTTTATAGAAGTCATATCAAAATCATTCACTAGTTTTGGAAATATAAGTGTTTAAAAAAGCGGGTCAAAACTTATTACTCCGATAGTTAGTTATGATGTTATTAAAAATAAATTTTACATAATATGGTGCCATCTATTAAAATATTTCGGAACTAATAGCGCTAATTTATATTGTGGCAATTTTGCTTGTATTACTTTTCTTGGAATCCATAGTACAAAGTATTTCACTAATGACACTCCAGATATGTTACCGAGGACCCGGATATGTCCAGAGGACCCGGAAACAGAAAGAGATAAAAAAAAATTGTTTTATTTTATTCGTAGTAAAAGTAATGCAATAGTGACAAATTAGACAATCTTAAATTTTTCACACAGATAACAAAAAATTAAAAATATTTGCAAACAAATCAAATATTACTTACATATTGTTTTTAAAGCAGTATTTTCAAAAAAAGTAGCTGTAACCAGATATTTTTGTATTGACTTTTTTTAAAGGTACCCGTATATGTCAACTAAGAAAATGTATCTTAATTGGTTTCTTGACTGATTATAAATTAACATTTTGCAGATAATTTGTAGTATTTCCATGTAAGGTTAAAATTAATAGGGTGTTATATTTTTTTGATGTAAACTTTAATAAGGTAACCGTTGACAATTAATTTTTGATTGAAATGCAAAAATGGGATCGTGAAAGTGTTAATAATTGAATAGTAATAATTAATAATAACCAAATTTATAATTGAATACTCAATGAATAATTCTTGTACAGTGTAATTTATAAGTGTCGTAAATATGATAATTAATGTCTTGCAATCAAGTCGATTATAGCGGAGTATCTTCATCATTACCTACTTGTAGACATTTACCATAATAATGCGGTCATTCGATCCACAGCCATGCAATCTGTAGAAGAAAATGCCTAGTCATTTTTGCTTATATTTTTCTATGATTTGAGCAATAAATCTTTTATGTCAATGAAAAACAAAAATATCTTTGAATGGAACTAACAGAACTTGCAGTTCAAGAATATTTAAGCGCAACTAATTTGAAGAAATTGTATGCCATTTACCATAATAATAATATTAATACCTATAAATAGCAGATTAGAAATTTTCCACGTTGTCTTTAGTAACAGAATGTATTGCCTTTGCCTCCAAACACCCTATGCTGCATAACTTTGCAAATAAAGAGTGTGTACCAACTCGTTTGTTCCAGGCAAAAATTAAATTTTTATTTTCGATATTCTTTTACAGTTACGAACGCATCTGCAGATTTATTTCACTAAATATTTGCTTTAAACCTATTAAAATCTGTTTTAAAAACTGCAGATATTTTTTAAAGTATTGTTCAGGGGCAGAAAACACTGACAAATAAGTAAATTTACCTTGCGTGAAGAGGTATTTGGCCCTCAATGCCAAGAACTTTATAGCATACATTTTCTTTTCGATTACATTTTAAATTATTAAATGAAATTCATTTAAATGGTTTTTTATCTACTTGATTGAAAATTCGATAAACGATTAATAGTGGCAGGTGAGACAGAGATTAATAGAAGCGGAGAACAAAAAATTTTTTAGCAACCAAATTTTAGCAATCTTTAATACAATTCAAATTAGAAGTTATTATGTGAGAAAACTACGTCATAATTTGAACTAATCAGTGCATTGCAAATTTTCTCCCATTTTTACTTTTTTTACTGGTATTACATTACTAATTAGTTATACAATGCCAAATAGTGGAAGTCAAAAAGTGAGCAAGGGCGTGCTTAAATTGTGACGTCATATCACTTTTATTTGAAATTTCAACTTCTTCCAAGACCCAAAAAATCGCAAAACATTATATTCGTATGTCGAAATAAAATGAAATAGTAACTTTTTAGAAATAACATTAAATAAAAAACATGAGCAGGCAGTCCCACATTGTGTAAAGTAATTTTCTTCAAATTTCACAACAATCTATTAACAGACTTTTCTTTAACTAGACCGCGATTTTAGAAACACCTTCGTTAATTTGTCGTTACTATATTTTAAAAGCAATATTATAAATATATTTTATTTAATAACTCCAGGAGAGCATAGTTTAATATATGTGGTGCTCCCTGGTGTTAGAGCTATGCAATTAAATTGCATAAATAATATAGTATTCCGGTAGTGAGCACTCGTAAATGGTTTTCGTAATTACAATGTTTTGCATAACTAGGTAATATACAATATTCATTCTTATTTTAATATTTAAACGGTTATGAATGAACTTAATTAAAATCAACAATATTTACTGCAACTTATTTCAGGGAAAATAATATTTAGATCTATCCTTTCTTAAATGTATGGCTTTTTAGAGTTTTACATTACTAGTTTTAATTTATTCAATTTTTATTGCAATGGTCCTTATCATAACTTTATAGCAAACGTATCTTAAAAGAACTGTAAGATCTCGTTTGGTAAGTTTTAAATGTTTTTATCTTTTTTACGTCTTAAGTGAAGCTTTATTAACAGCACCAAAAGTAGTGTCGAAATAGAAAAAAAAAAGTGCTTTAATAGCCGTAGGGTTATTTATTTTTGTAATGTTAGAAGTGAGTATACAATTATTCAATCTGTCAAAAAACTAAAGGTGTTTTTGGAAACTTATAATAATCTGTCACTTGGTTCATCAATGTTACCAACTAACATAAAATTCCCTAGGTTATAAAATTGCACTTTCTGCATTAAAATAAGAGTTTCAAAAAAGCGTAAAATATATAAAATAGCATAAAGAACGTATTTCGTAAGTAAAATTATTGCACCCGGTTTTTAAAACGCTTCCCTTCGGGTCGCGATTTAAACTTAAACTCGTGCAATAAAATTGGTCTTATGAAACATGTTCTTTAATATACTATTTTGCAATTTGCGATTAAAATGACATCTTTTTAGTTGCCATTTTTGATATTGAAACAGCCTTCTTTTTTTTATTGTTCTAAAAAAAGCGTTTTAAAAATTGCTAAAAGCGTGGCAAAAAGTTATAAAACCGCAATGTTTTATTTATTAACAATATTAATTGTACAATTAGTAAGACTATTTAACTGAACAAGAACATATGAGCCACATTTCCATTAAATTTGAGTTAGCAAACACTTCTATTCGATTTGAATTATGTGAAGGAAGCTGTTTGATTTTTCGTTCCTAGGGGCGATTTCAATTGTTTTATCAATGTTTGCTCTAATTAATAACAAATTAAGCTTGAATCAACCAACCGATTGTCATCTGATTATTTATCTTTAATATTTTTTTATTTTAATTAAAAATTGCAAAAAATAGTGTATACAACACGAGCAAAATTAGTTATTTTTTCACTTGTCGTATTGTCCAACTCGGCTGACGCCTCGTTGGACAAATTTACGACTTGTGAAAAAATAACTTACATTTTGCTACTTGTTGTATAAATAACTATTTTTCTCAAATGTCACTTACATTAAATTTAATTTTTTTATTCTTAAATACACATTTTAATTCTGTCCTATGTTGCTTAATTTGTTTAGAGCCATGAATTCGGGGCACCTTGTAACCAAAATTTGACTTTACTTGTAAATTTTTTAAAAGGTAGGTATGTATAAATTATATATTTGTAAAAAATATTTTATGTGGTTCATTTCATGTCGGTTTCTAATTCGTATTCGTTTTTCAAAATTTATTACATTAGCAGTACTTTTTAAAAGAATGTGTTGGTCAGCCTTTTCTGCATATTAATTCATAATATTGCATATCCAGTTTTAATCAGAAACGTGCAGAACTTTGACATTTGAAGTGACGTGCTTGTTGCGCTATGGTAGGAAGTGCAGTGATAAATCAGTGGTCACAAGCACGTGTCCAATAAACCATTAAGAGTCAAGACAGAATTGAATGTCGAAGCGGTACTCCGCCTTTTCCATTTTCATTATCACCTGCCGTATCAGTGTTCTTTCTAATAGAGAGACATGCAGACAAGGCCGCTTTATGTGCACATCTTCTTGCCTCTCTCCAGCATCCCAGCGACTAGCAAGTACCGTTTCTGGAATGTGCATTGCAAATGCAATAACTTATTCAATAAATATGCTGCACATTTTTCTTTATGTCCAACTATTTGGCATGTTGTTTTACATTTACATTTACATTTTATTTTACCACCCACGGATTGCCAGATAATCGTAAACAGTAAACTTAAACCAGGATATTCACATATGAGATGGTACTAAACTGATTTTGCTAATTTACTGTAAGAAGCATTTATTAATTAGCAAAAATGTTTACTGTTTTAGATAAAATGTTTTATTAATTAATTTTTGCGTCTGGTATCTCAAGCCTCAATTTGTCCTTTACAACTTACCACATCGCGAAAAAAGTGTTTTTATATCTCAATAAAATTTTAAAAAAACCTTTGTGTACCATTTTGCAAATTAACTTTAGCGTTTTGTATAAATGCCTCTTAAAAACCCGTAAAATTTGATTAAATTTTTTGTTAATAGAACAAAACTATAAAGGTTGTTCTCAAACAAATGGGTACGTTTTTACTGAAGATTTGTAACTATTAAAAATTCAAAGTTTTAAAATTATTTTTTAAGGTCAACAAAAAGACCCGCGTGTACCTATAATACCTTAAATGATATATTTTATACCGTATTAGTATAATTATGTTTAATAATTATTAAATATCCATAGTTTACCCAAAACTTTCTCGGGCATTTGATTTTATCTGGATGCCATTGAAGGCTTGTTGCTTTCCCTATGGCGGCAATCATTAAAAGATTATCGATCTATTAATATAAATAACTATACCTTATGAGACTCATTATTTTTGAAAATACACCTACAATGGGAAAAGGGTTAATTAATATTTAGTTAAGAAGTAATTAAGGTAATTGTTTAAAATAGCTCGAATAAAAATTGTAAGTATATAACTGAATTTACAATGATACTAGAAGTCAGTGTTCAAAATGAGTCCATCTACTGAAAATAATAGGTGTTCAGCTTGTGGGGTAGCCGCTTCACAAATTATTAAACCAACTAGCATGAGGGCAGTTAATGCAGTTAATAAAAAAAGTTTATATGTAAAATGTCATGAGTTGTATCATGAAGTTCACGAAGAAGAAGAAGATAATGGACAATTTGAGAGCGAAGATGTGGAGTTGGTAAATGAACAAGAAGACTTACAAGAACCACGGGCCAATACTTCTAGTTCTAATCCTGCTTCAAGAAAGAGAAAAGTTGTTGCAGATTTAGAAAACCAGAAATTCAAGCTTCAATTAAGAAAAAGGAGATACACCGAAGAAGATGAGGAGCAGAAATTCTTAAACGGTTTAAAGCCGGCTTTCAAGGATTTGACCACAGGTGAAAAATTTTCGTTAAGAATTAACATTTTAAAATGCATTCAAGATCAACTCAACTTATTTTAATATAATTAATAATTACTAGTATTTTTTTTATAAATATATTTTTTTATAAAAGTTGGATTTATTATCTAAAATATGTAATATTTAATTTAGTATAAATTGTTTTGTGTAAGCACAGTGGTGTAAGTTAAATTCATATCGTAATATGTTAATAAGTTTAATTTTAAATAAATAAATGTATAAATGTACAATTTGTTTGTTTTCTTCTTCAATTTTTTTCTCCGTTTCTATTATATTGGATATTATTCTATTTTGCGAATTGCGAATATCCAACAAATAAACTACAAGTACTATACCAGACTTAGACTAACTATAGAATCGATTAGCTTGATACTTTTATTTCTGATCTTTTGTGATAACAAGTAATATAATTAATATTATGATTAATATCAAAAAAAAATCATAGCTGTTTTTGAAGCAATCTTAAAATAACATCTGCAGTTTCAAATCAATAAATATTAATAGGAATATTATAGATATTTATCATTTTATCGTATTTCCTTTGACTGACATTTAACAAATGTTCAAGCCACTATGCTTGATTCTCAGATACTAAATCAGGAAGATCATACCTAGCTACTTTTTATATTTTTACTTATGTTCGGGCCTTCGGGTATATTATATTAAGAGGAGTACTTCGGCTGAACTCCCATTTCAGCGCGTCTAACTGGAACGCATGCTATTCTTATGGAAAAATCACTGCCACTCGGTGTAAGGCCCACAAGAAAACTACTGAATCAATTTTAAACATTTAAAGTGATATACATTCTAGAAACATTAATCTACTCTTTTAATGGAACAAAGTTTTTATAGTTCATTGTAAACAAAAGATACGGCTACTCAAAGTTAATATAGTTGATATTTCAAATAAAATAGAAAATTGATTCTTTAGTTTTTAAGATTGCCCTACACCCGATTTGAATTTTTTTATTATATTTTGAACAAAAATCATCGTTAGAGTGCGTGTTCTAGTGCTCGGTAGATGGCTATACGGCCGCTCAAACGCAAGATAGCTTCAAAGATGGCTTGTTGCGTCTCATTTCAACACATGCAAATATACTCCAATTCTAGTCTCATGCTAATATTTGTGTCCTAACTCTAATAAAAGATATGAAGGGTATCGTTTGTCGCTTCCACAATTTGCTTTTACCGTTAGCTTTAAAAAGTCCTCCTCTTAACTAAAAAAGTTAATACAAAATAATACCATGAATTCGATGATGAATGATGTTTATTTATTGCACTTGGTACAACACACATGGTATTTTCACAAATGGCAGTGTACAAAATTAAAGAAAAATTACCCCAAATTACAATTATTAAAATTTTCAATAATACATATCAGCATATTACATTGCTTAATTTGAAATAATTAGTGTGGGTTTAATTTATTTGCAAAATAAATCATTGCGATATTAATTATGCAACTTAAAATAATAATAGTAATAATGTCTGCCCAAACAGCTTTTCAATGTTCATGCCTGAAATGCATCTCGATGAGCTTCTTCATATCTGTAATAAGAATTGAAACTGATACAAAAGGCACGCTATTGAAAAATCGAAAAAACAAAGAAATATAAAAAAAAATATCACAAAACTAATTTTAAATTGAACAGATACATCTGTAATTGTCATTATAATATATTAATAGTGTATAATTAACTAAGATCCAGTTTTACAATCCAAGTATAAATATGTTATCTACAAAACTAAGTTCATAATTTACATTTTTGTGACCATCTAATCTAATAGGTATATGGAGTTAAGAGGGGTATTTCGGCTGAGCTCCCATTTCAGCGCGTCTAACTGGAACGCATGTTATTCTTATGGAAAAATCACTGCCATTCGGTGTAAGGCCCACAGAAAAACTACTGAATCAATTTTAAATATTTAAAGTGATATACATTCTAGAAACATTAATCTACTTTTTTAATGGAACAAAGTTTTTATAGTTCATTGTAAAAAAAGATACAGCTACTCAAAGTTAATATAGTTGATATTTCAAATACAAAATAACATAAATGACACTTTGTCCATTGCAATTCCAGATAAATCAATTCAGATTATATATCAGTTTAAATATTGAAAATTGATTCTTTAGTTTTTAAGATTGCCCTACACCCGATTTGAATTTGTTCATCATATTTTGAACGAAAATCATCGTTAGAGTGCCTGTTCTAGTGCTCGGTAGATGGCTATACGCACGCTCAAACGCAAGATAGATTCGAAGATGGCTTGTTGCGTCTCATTTCAACACATGCAAATATACTCCAATTCTAGTCTCTTTCTAATATGTATGTCCTAACTCTAATAAAAGAGATGAAGGGTATCGTTTGTCGCTTCCACAATTTGCGTTTACCGTTAGCTTTAAAAAGTCCTCCTCTTAATAATTTGGCGATAATTCCAAGAAAAGCATATAGCGGTTACTAAAGATAGTTTTACCATAATTTAAGTTTAATTTTTAAATTAACGATTGATTTCATAATGATAATATTTAGACATTGAAAATTCACTCTCTATTTATTCGTGTTCATTATTATTATTATTATTATTAAAATAAAAAAAGTTGAGACTTAAAAAAATTACTTTTTTATACATTTGTGTCATAAATTCAAATAAAAATAATTAAAACAACCCAATTCATTAAAATAGGGCTCTGCTCTGTACTCAGCGATTTTTTAAATAACTAAAAAATGATAGCACATATTTTCATGAATTATAAACAATAAAATATTTATCCGACCATGGTGGACAAGCGGTAGCTAACATCACTTCGCAGCTGGAGGTAGTGATTTTAAATATCGCTGAAGAGTAAGATTTTTGTGTCGTCTAGAGAAGTTAGATTTTAGTAAAGTAGGGCGAAACGGAGAAACTCACTCGCCTTGCTTCCGTTAGAAGGGCAAATTTTAATAAAAAAGAATACAACATTTATTCCATTTATGTGGAATGTGTTTCTTATGTCATTATTTATCCGTTATTTTACCAAATCTAGGGATTTTATTTTACTATTTTAGCACCAAATATTACTAACTAATTTGTACCTAAACAACCAGTTAAATCCCTAATTGAAATCTAGTTTGAGGAATAGATATTTTTAACTTTTTATTTGCAAAACTGTACCTCAGCAATTAACACTAAATTTGAGTATTACAACTGCTTCATGGCACTTTTTGTTTCAAAATGATTTGGACGTGATTGTTTTATTTTGTTGACTTTACTTTATTGTTCGGTTTTTATTTAGTCTTGTTTCAATCCATTTGCTGTTGTTTCGCTCTTCTCCTGTTCTCTTCGGGTTAGTTGGAAGTACACAACAAGTCGACCACTGAGCATGAAAAGGAAAACCAGTGCCGGTGCGGTTCGTTCCAATTTGTCAGCGACCATGTAATGCGAATAAACTGCCATTAACGTGAGGATGAGCAGGCAGATATTTGAGCCATTTTTCACTTTGTCTGCAATTTAAATGAGAATTAGTAAAAATCATAAAAAGTTCTGGAGAGAGTAAGATATTAAAACCAAAGATTTATGCAAACTTGTAAAAAATGTATGTATGTATAGTTTATCGCGTGCAGGAGCGAGGAATTTTTATTTCGCTAGAAATTCATCAGTTTTGCTTTTATTTCACTTTTATTTTTTATCCGATTTTGATGCGTGATACAACAATGGGTTCAGAAAACATGTTCCCTTAAGAATAGAGAAAGAAAAAGTTTTTGAAACAATATATATTTAATAAGAAATAGTTGAAGTTCAATAGATGAAGTTCATTATGCTATTAAAATTTCAACCATTTCATATTAAATATATATTATTTTAAAGAATTTTTCTTTTTCTATTCTTAAAGGCACATCTTTCCTGAACCCATTGATGTATCACACATCAAAATCGGATAAAAAATAAAAGTAAAATAGAAGCAAAACTGATGAATTTCTAGCGAATTGAAAATTCCTGGCTCCTGCATGCGATAAACTATAATGAAGATTTTCAATAGGTTGTACTAGTGCGCACTAAGTATATCTTTATTTTTTTCAACATGTTTGAATAACAAAAGATCGACAAACGCTAACATAAATTTATTTCACATTAAATGTTTTGGTGCATTATTGGTTGCAAAGTTTCGACCAAGGAAGCCATAAACAGTAAAATCTTTAAACTAATTAATATGAATATATTAAAAATGTCATATATGTAGTTCAATCGGTTCAAAATTTTGTTGGCATTCTAAAACTACCATTAGATTGCTTAATAATAAAGACTTTGGAAAAGTTAGAATAGCTCACTAAGCATTTCATACATGTTTCACGCAAATCCAAGCGATTTCCCGGCTATATATACAGCAGTGAAATTCCGCCTTTGATACAAATATTAACTACCACTTTTCTATTTCAGAAAGTATCGGTTGAGTTTCAAAATTGATACCTATTTTAATTACATACAACGACAATTAAATTTCAGAATAATTAAATAATTCGAATATACTTATATTTAATAATTATTATTATATTTAATAATTATTTTTATAATTTTATTTTTCATAAATTAATTTCTGTCATTATTAATTTTTCAAGGAACGTTACATATTTGAAATAAAAACACCAAGGTTAGACTAATTGTTGGGTATTGCGATATTAAACGCTCAGCGTGAACGCTACTTCATTTATTAGTGGACGCGCGCCTTAACTTCTACGTCATAGTCACGCCACCGCTACTGCGCCATTCGCATTCTCGTAACTGTTGCATACACATTCTCATTACGTTCTTTGTATTTCATAATATATTGTTGTTAATTACCGGCTACTGTGACATTATACTAACTATTCAAAAGTGTTGGCTTTTCTTTCATTCCCGGCGATTCATCCTCTGAACAGGTTATGGGCCCAGAGCAGCCTAGAAGTGAATAATCTAGTGAAAGAAAATAGACATTTTTTGTGCGGTTAAGTGGAACGAAAATCATCGCGGAATATTCTGGAATTCTAACTCGACAGAATGAACACGATGAGTAGTTTGCGACTGCAACCTTTAAATAAGGAAAACTACGATACATGGAAACTGCAGATGAAAGCCGTGCTTATAAAAAATGACAACTGGAAATACGTGAGCGGTGAGTGCGAGCAACCAGAAGAAGATGCAAGCGAGACTCAATCAAACACAGACCCCGTCGAAGAATGGACACGCAACGACGAAAAGGCGATGTCGGACCTAATATTGTCCATCAGCCCCTCCGAGCTAAAACAAGTAAAGAATTGTGACACATCACGAGAAATGTGGTTAAAGCTGGAAGAAATTTTCCAGTCGAAAGGACCAGCTAGGAAGGCCACTTTACTGAAGCAGCTGACACTGCAAAGAATGCAGGAAGGAGAGGACATCCGCGATCACACACGTAAGTTTTTCGATGCTGTTGACAAATTATACGAGATGGAGATCGAAATTAATCCAGATCTATTGGCCATCATGTTGCTATATAGTTTGCCCCCAAGTTTCGAAAACTTTCGATGTGCCATTGAAGCACGTGACGAATTACCAACGCCGGAATCGCTACGAGTGAAAATCGTCGAAGAATCGGACGCGCGAAAAAACGAAACGCGAGGCGGCGCGCCGAACGCCATGGCCGCGGGAAAATTTGAAAAATATCCGAAGCACAAGAAATTTCAAAAATTCGAAAAAGCTAAACCTGAAAAATTCAACTATAAATGTCATAGATGTAGGAAATACGGACATAAGGCCGCGGATTGCTCCGAGGGAAAAGTGCGGGAAAAGTTCGAAAAAATGACTCTATACATATCTAACGAAAACGAATGCGCATCGGGTGTTTTGGACGCAAATGTGCGCGATCGGGAAAACGATTGGTGTTTAGATAGTGGATGCACCTCTCACTTATGTAAGGACTTAGACAGATTTTCGAATTTCGACGAACCCGGGTGCAAAACGTTGAACTTAGCGAGCAGTGCGTCAACCAACATCAACGCGAAAGGAAATGTGGACATCGTTACATGCAACGGAAACAAAACAGTGACATTTACGTTGAAAGATGCTTTACATGTGCCGGACTTACGCAAAAATCTACTATCGGTTAGTAAAATCGTGGACAAGGGTTTCGATATTTTGTTTAACAAAGAAAGTGCTTCTATATTGGACAAGGTCGGTAACACAGTATTAATCGCAAATCGAATCGGCGGACTATATATCGTGAACGAAACGGAAAGTGAGAAATGCAAAGTCGTTGCAGAAACGGAACGTAAATTCAAATCGCAAGGAAATTCTTCAACCGGAAGTGCGCAGAATTTTTGGATTAATACCTGGCATCACAGATTGGGACACTTGAACCTCAAGGACATGATGTCAATCGAAGCAAACAAAAGTGTAGTCGGACTTACACCGAATATGAAGAACGCTGAAAACAACTTCGAATGCGAAATTTGCATTCAGGGGAAGATGACGAGGAATTCTTTTCCGAATAAGTCTTCGAGAAGAACCGAACCGTTGGAACTAATACATTCCGACGTCTGTGTCCCAATGAGAACGGAATCTAACGGTAAATCAAAATACTTTGTCACGTTCATTGACGATTCTTCCAGATGGACCGAGGTAAAATTCATAAGCAAGAAAAGCGAGGTATTCGAGGCGTTCAAGGATTTCAAGGCACGAGCCGAGAACAAACTGAACCGAAAAATAAAATATTTACAGAGCGACAACGGAACGGAATACGTGAACCGGGACTTTGACAACTATTTGAAATCAAACGGAATTCAACGACGACTCTCTGTATCATACAACCCGGAACAAAACGGCGTGGCCGAACGAAAAAACCGAACCTTGGTCGAAATGGCCCGATGCCTACTCATCCAATCGAACCTCCCACCGTCGTTTTGGGCCGAGGCCATCTCCACGGCAAATTACATTCGAAATCGATGCCCGACTAGCTACTTGAATGGAAGAACACCACACGAAAGGTATTTAAACGAAATTCCTAATGTCGGTCATTTTAGATCATTTGGATGCAAGGCCTTTGTTCTTATAAGAACGCCTGGTCGAGGGAAATTCGAACCTCGCTCCAAAGAATGCATTTTTGTCGGATACGCCGAAGAATCGAAGGGATACCGAGTTTGGATGCCAAAAGAACGAAGAATCGAAATTACGAGGGACGTGAAATTTATCGAAAATGGTATATCGGAAATTTACGATGGCTTCAAAGAATTCACTCCCGAAGAATGGCCTCAACTAAACTCAGAAACGACGATCGAAACGAGCGAAGCAAAGGACAACGGCGCGGAAACGGAAATGGACGAAGACTTCTCCGACGAACCCGAGGACGAATCTATGCGGGAAAATCCGAGCGTACACAACTTGAAAAGAGGTCCAGGTCGGCCGACAATCGTACGAACAGGAGGTAGAGGAAGGCCTAGAAAAGTACCTAATTTGGTTGATGCAATGCATGTGGAACCCGAGATGGAGCATGCTTATTCAGCAGAGATTTCTATAAAAGACGCTATTAACGGACCAGACTCTCACGAATGGTATCAGGCTGTAGCGGAAGAAATCAGGTCGATAATAAAAAACAATACCTGGGAAATTGTGGATCGCCCTGAAGATCGAAAAATTATCGGAAGTCGCGTGGTCCTAAGGAATAAACGCAACCCTGATGGAAGCGTGGAAAGACGGAAAGCTCGAGTCGTAGCAAAGGGTTTTGCACAAAGACCTGGAATTGACTTCAATGAATCCTTCTCACCGGTAGCTAGATTGGGTTCCATACGTGTTCTAGCTTGTTTGTCGTCAATGTTCAACATGAAAATTCGCCAATTCGACATCACTACCGCCTATCTGAACGGCGTTTTGGAAGAAGAGATTTATCTGGAAATTCCTGAACTATTGGAAGAGGGATTGAAAATAATCCTTAAATCGGAATCTAAAAACGGCGAAATTGGTCGAACATCCTCACAAATGCTGAAGGACCTAAGAAAAGGAAACAAAGTCTGTTCATTGAAGAAGGCTCTTTATGGCTTGCGTCAAGCTGGAAGACAGTGGCACATCACGTTTGATGAAGCCATGAAGGAATTTGGGGCTCTACCATGTCAATCGGACCCGTGTGTTTACTATCGGGGGAACGACGATAATTTGTTAATAATCGCTGTTTATGTGGATGATATTTTGGCTTGTTCTAGGAATATCAGTGAGATATCCGCTTTGGGAGATTATTTGATTCAGAAATTCGAAACAAAAGACCTCGGTGAGGTGAAATTTTGTCTAGGCATCGAGTTCAAGAGAGATGGAAGTAGTATCACCTTGAGTCAATGTGGATATGTGCGCGAAATTCTCAATCGATTTGGGATGTCTGAATGCAAACCTGTGGCAACGCCCTTGGAACCTGGTTTGAAGCTCCAAAGAAGCGATCCCGAAAACTCGACTGACGAACCATTCCGCGAGCTGATCGGTGCACTAATGTATCTTGCTGTCGGTACCAGGCCTGACATATGTCATGCCGTGAATTTATTAAGTCAATTCAACAACTGCCATAACGAATTGCACTGGCGGGCTGCGAAGAGGGTACTTCGATACTTGAAGGGGACGGCGAATATGGGAATAGAGTACAATCACTCCGTACTCCCTTTAACTGGTCATGTGGACGCCGATTGGGGAAACGACGTTGCCGATAGACGATCGTACACCGGATACACGTTTATATTGGGTGGTGGAGCTATATCTTGGGAATCTAAGAAGCAGCGTACTGTGGCGCTGTCTTCCACCGAGGCCGAGTACATGAGTTTGACAGACGCAGCGAAAGAAGCCACTTACCTGATGAGATTCTTAGCCGAATTGGGATTTGATAAAATGAACGAGGTGAAACTGTTTAACGACAACCTTGGCGCCCTGAAGCTTGCCGAAAATCCTGTTTATCACGGGCGAACTAAACATATTGATATCAGGTATCATTACATTCGTGACGTTTTGAAGGATGGATGTATTAAGTTGGAACACGAATCCACCCAAAACATGATTGCGGACGTTCTCACGAAAGGACTCCCTGGTCCCAACCATCGAAGATGTGTGGAAGGCATGGGGATGAAGTCTATTGGAAATCTCGTTAAGGAGAATATAAAATAATACTCGCATTTAACATCGAGGGGAAGTGTTGGGTATTGCGATATTAAACGCTCAGCGTGAACGCTACTTCATTTATTAGTGGACGCGCGCCTTAACTTCTACGTCATAGTCACGCCACCGCTACTGCGCCATTCGCATTCTCGTAACTGTTGCATACACATTCTCATTACGTTCTTTGTATTTCATAATATATTGTTGTTAATTACCGGCTACTGTGACATTATACTAACTATTCAAAAGTGTTGGCTTTTCTTTCATTCCCGGCGATTCATCCTCTGAACACTAATTGAATTAATTAGTGAACAGCTTCAATTTTAAGATAAACCCAGCTGCTTGCTAATAAAATGTAAATGCGGTGCTGCACAATCATTTTTGGGTTACCTTTACGAATGGATTTATTTTTGTCTGGGATATTTAACATTGACAATATGTAGGTTGCGGTCAAAATTTTTGTGTAATAAAATGTCGAAAATAAAACGACCACACCGCAAATAAATGTATACGCTAAAATTGAATCACGATTTTATTGCGCGCATTTGTAATTTTAGCGTGCTTGTTTTATTTATGCATTCGAGTAGTTATGTTGTATGTTATACGGATTACAAAATTTGGGAAGAAATACAAATAATTACACACTGTTTACTATTCTATGAATATATTTCTTATTGCAGCATTTTTGGCAGCGATTTGGTCGTAAATGGTTTAAGTGCTTTATAATTGCTCATTTTTAAATATTTGTCTGACGGAAAAATTATATCAAATGATCAGAAAAATAGTATAGATTTCCAGATGTATAAATGTGCGCATTCCACCAACCAGTCAGAAAAAATATATGAATGAATAGATAAAGTTATTTCGCTGCTTCAAAAAGCATGCACTTGTTATCTCAGTTTCTCCCCCCATGCTGCGCACTCGTACAGGTTGCCTACTTCTACTCCTTCTGCATTACCGTTCGCAAAGATATTAAACGTGAAAACGTCATGCTTATTGATACAGTGATAAAATCTCGACATTTTTAACTATCCTTTCTCAAATGTGCATTTTCCTCTATTTTAATAATAGGAGTATTAGTATTTTTAATAAGAGTATCGGTGTTTTAATAATCCGAGTATTTGTCGGAGCAATTTACAAATAATTATCAAAATTCGAACTAAATGTACGCCGCTTATATCAAGTCGCTCACGTACTTCAAATACGAAAGAAAAACTAGATACTCTTTTATCTATTTTATTTACAATCATATATGTAATGACGCAGTTTCTGTATTTTTGAAAGTTTGAAAATGATACATTGTTGACTTTTACTTTCCTCTCTAGGGTGGAAAGTGTTCACTTTCCACCCAAGAGAAGACTTTCCAACCTTGAATTTCCATAGAACCAACACAATAAAACAAAATTACCAGCTTGATATTGATCGGAATTTTGTTTTAATGTTGGTTTGACGGTTCAAAACTTCAGAAATTTAAATTTATTATCAATTATTTTTAATTTTATGTATAATTGTAAATAAAATAGTATACAAACCTCGGTGGAAAGTTTCATTTCTGTCTCGAGAAATAGTTGACCTCGGCGCTTCGCGCCTCGGTCAACTATCTTATCTCTCGACAGAAATGAAACACTTTCCACCTCGGTTTGTAATATACTATTACGCCTTTTTTACTCTTATTTTATTGCAAAAACCTAGGGAAACCTTTATGTTAATTGGTGATATTGATGAAATACAAGAAAGATTATAAGTTTCCAAAAACACCTTTAGTTTTTTGACAGATTGAATAATTGTTTATTTATAATCATATATGTAATGACGCTATTTCTGTATTTTTGAAAGTTTAAAAATGACACATTGTTCACGTTTACTTTCCTCCCTTGGGTGGAAAGTGTCGACTTTCCGACCAAGGGAACACTTTCCAACCTTGAATTCCTATAGCACTAACACAAAAAAACAAAATTACCAGCTTAATATTGATCGGAAATATTCTTAATATTCAAAACTTCAGAAATTTAAATTTATTTTATTACTGTCTTGAGATGTAGTTGACCTTGGCGGTTCGCGCCTCGGTCAACTATCTCATCTCTCGACAGAAATGAAATACTTTCAACCTCGGTTTGTAATATACTATTTCCACTTTTGTTTGAACACTTTTTCCTAATCGTAATAAAAAAGCATATATATTTTATTGAACCCTAAAATAGCAGATTTTTGCTTATAAGTTTTTAAAAAAATAAAGCTATCGACAAAAGTTTTCAAAAAGTTTTTTAAATGATTTTGCAAGCAAATAAAAAAAAACACTTTTATATCAAGACACACAATGGAATTTTATTGGATGCCGCCAAAATCCAATAAAATCCCATTGTATTTCTTGAGTTATTAGCCCTTAACGCTTGACAAAAATTTAGCCATCATAACCATTTTGTAGATATTAAGGTACTGATGGATCTAATTTGATTGAACTGTATCAAGCTCCTCAAAACTAGCTCTATCAACCTTAACGTTTTACTATTTTGATTATCAGATTTTTTATTTTTAACAGTATTAGTTTTTGAAAAATAATCAAATTATTGACTGCATTTTGACAAATGAATTGAAAACTTCAAATAAATTTTAACATAGTACTAAGCGGCCATTAAATCTTCGCTACTATTAACTATAAATTATAATTTGTGTGGACAGTACCTACCACAAATTTGAAAGCTCTAAACTAAACCTTCATTCAAATGTGTCGACTGCTTTAACTTATTCAAAAAGCCTTAAGATTCACTGTTGTATATATAGCCGTGAAACCGCAAGGATTTGCAAAATAATAATCAAAAAACGTCATATAGTTCAATCGATTCAAAATTTTGTTTGCTTTCTAAAAATACCATTTTATTGGAAAAGTGAGAAAAGCTTACTAAGCATTTATTGCATGTTTCACGCAAATCTACGCGGTTTCGCGGCTATATATACAGCAGTAAAACTCCGCTCTTAACAATTACTAACACATTTTAGATTAATTATTGCTTTTTAATTTAGAACTAATTTTAATTTAATTAGTCTATTAGTATTTTGCCTCCGGGATAATCAACTTTCGAAGATTGTTAGATACAAATCTCTGAAGGCTTGTTTGTACAATACGCTACGAAATTAGTTTCATACTTACGATTAGGTATAAATGCCATTGCAGCTCCACAAATTATTTCTAACGCTCCTACAGTTCTTCGGTACCATTTCGATGGTATTTTAAAATCTAATGCTTCGGATAAAGGGAAAACTTTTGCATATTTAACATATTCCTTCCTCTGCAATAAAAAAGATCACATATGAAAATCATGAAAACTTTTCCCCTTTATTAGCTTTGTAATCCAATCGCGTAAAAGCCTTTTTGAAGATTGATGAATCACCCAAAACAAAAATTGCATTAAAGTTTGGGCGGAAAAAAACGCACATGACGCAAATATACAATAAAACGGTAATACTTAAAAATATTTTGTCCTAGGCAGGCAGCGGGCCAAAAATTTAAAATATCGCATAATCGTGTTACACAATTGGCGTACATTTATCGCTAAACTCACCAAATCCTTATGCAAATCTTTGGAAATGTAACTAGAAATCTTGATAAAACCGACGAAAATGAAAAATAGTCCTAATAAAACTGATAATGACCGCAATACAATTGAACTACCCATTGTTATTTGTTTAATTAATTATTTGTTTATTTCTGTTATGCACACGTTTCGTTGATTAAATTTTAAAATTTTCCGAATGTTTTATTTATTTATATATTTGTTACGATTACACAACACTTTAACCACGCAGCATTGTTTATTTGTTTATGTTTATTCGAATTATTTTGGCTTATTTTTCGGTAGGGATCACGATCTTCCCATTTCGAACGCAGCGACGCTCTAAACAAAATCAATATTTCGACGTCGCGGCGCACTGACTAACCTAACAAACCAAAAATCCCTATATTTAAATATTATAATTTAATTTTTTATTGATATTTCCATACAATTTGTTTTAAAATATTAAAGAACTGCTTCTGCTGGTATTTCTGATAAGTTAATATCAATACTTTATAATTATAATTTAAAATATCTATTTTGAGTACAATTGGTAGTATGTCTGGTTGCCTATACTTTTACTTTTAAACACATTTTATTAGGACTTTTATAAGGTTTTAAATTCTGCTATCCTGGTACGTTATATAAACAAATTCCAGTTGGTTGGTGAGAAATAGGAGATTGCATTTTGCTCCTGGTGTATTTTAAAGGTATATTAGAATTAGGCTTGCAGAAAATTGATTTGATTTGAGAAATTCCGGAAAATTAGTAGTATTTTTAAAAATTAATTATGATTATTAACACTTTTATTACACAATAATTCATTATTTATCATAGCTATTCTGCATTAGAAACTAATATAATAATTTAAGAATTAAATTATACTTATGTGGATCGATAAACAATTAATAATTCTTATATTATTAATACAGCGGATATGAACGTTTTAAGTAGTGAGTTTTGTTTGCAAAACTCTGCCTTGTTATCGATTTTCGGAAAAAGTGTTTGAGACCAATGTTCTAGACAATAAAACGGTCTACACCTTTTATTCAAGACTTTTTACTGATATATGTGGTCAAAGATTATTCCGATTTTACAAACAATTTGCAAGGCCGCCCTAGGGTGGGCTTGCTAAAATTTCACTATGTTAACATCATACTTTTAACTTTGACAACATATTTGTTTCCTACAATTGCATGTAGGATGTAGGCTTCCATTTGAGAACGAAAAGTTGACGAATTCTGAGAAGTTGTCACTTTGCCGCGCTAGATCTTTTTGTTTGTTTTGCCGTTCGCTAAATCAAAACAATAAAGTTAAACAATAGTTTTTGTTTTTAGAAATGATCGTTTCTTCGATTACGGCGATGGTTTCATCAAATTTTTATTTGTTGTCAAAATATTGATTTTGTATTTTTGCAGTTTTAATTTAATTTTAAATCCATTGTAGGAAAAATCTTGTGTATATTTCGAGCGAAAAGTGTCTTTGTCGCTCTCAACAGATTGTCGCGCTCGCTCGCTACGCATCGCGCGACAACATTCTGTCTCGACAAACAAACTATCATTTTTGCGCCCTTAATACTCAAATAGTTACTTTATTAAATTATGGCAGTACTACAAAAAAATCTTGGGATTTATCATGGATCGTAGTTTAAGGGGGCAAAACCGCTACATATATAGCCGCTCTGGTTGCTAGCGAATCTACATAGTTTTGCTTATTTAAATTCCTGCAAATTTTGCGACATCTGATAAAGAATAGATGGACCAAGATCTGACTTATTTGCCACGTACTTTAGCCGAAAACATTAGGAAAGATCGAGAGGTGTGGAAAATTCTCAAAAACTGGAAAAGCAGTTTGAGGCTTTGTTATAACACCTAGAAAATTTCCAAAGCTACCGAAAATTAGACAAAAAAAAAATACTTATATTTTGACGAAAGATTTGTTCGATTAGCCATTAATTAAGTAAAATATGTGTAAAAAATCTCGATCAAATATTAACCACTCGCTTGCTAATTAGCGGAAAAAGATAAAAAAAACTTTCTATCCATTTATTGCTACATCTGCTGTCTCTTTAAATCTACCATTAGATGTTTTCTAGGATAATTAATAGTGAGTGAAACTGTTTTTCTGCGTTAAATTCCCTTAGCTGCTAAGCAACGTTTCACGCATAATTTTGCAAAATTATGGACTAAAATCTTGGTCCATTTATTTTTTATCAGATGTCGCGAAATTTGCAGTGAATTTAGATAAGCAAAACTATGTAGATTTCCTAGCAATTTTAACCCTCTTAAAATAAAATCTCACTTTTAACACTCATATCATAAATAGCTATTTGAACCTAAAATATTGTAATACTGTAACACTAGTATTGTGCAAGTTTATAAACTAATTAAAACGCTTGGTTTACGTATAAGGAATCGATTGGTTATTAAGCATCAGAAAAATAAAACATCACATCAATTAGATACTTTAATTTTTATTGAAATACATATTATGATTAAATAAAGAGAAACGAAAACAATCTTTCTTAATATAGTGAGACATAAATCTATTTAGGGATATTTTCCTATTTGTTAAATTGATAATTTACATTGTGTGTTTTTTTTTCTGATATTTTATGTACAAACTACATTATGATGAGATTTTTCTGTCATTAAATGATACATTTTTCATAACCATTATAATAGTATACAACTAAAACAAAAACTGTTAATAAACCCTTTCAGGGCAAAGAAGAATATAAAAAATAATAATAATAATAAACGGAATGCTTAAATAAAGTAATAACAAAATAAAGATTGTAAATGTAAAATATATAATAATTGTTTCAATAGAAGTGTATTTATATATTATTAAATTATCATAACATTGGTCCTTATGTGCAAGTATTGCTTGAAAATATCAACTAGTCGCTAAAAAGTCTACGGAAAAATAATTTATATCTACCTATGTAATAATATATATAAATCGACAAAAAAATAGGGATTCTATATAATATACAATATATATTTATAATAGTCATCTATTAAACAAAAATAATCGTGCTTCAACACCTCATCTTCTAAGGGCCACTTTTACAATGCTAAACATTTTTACAAAAACAAAATAGAAAACAAAATCCATCTCTCTTCCACTTAAAATCGTTGTCACAATGAAAATAGCTGCAGACTGGACGGTACACAGTTAGTTATAGATATACAAGAAGATTAAAATAGCATCATCTCTTGGAAATTCGTGAAAAAATTGGTCTCAATCAATAGTTTAAATTCAATTTAGTAGTACTTCTATCACATGCAAAAAACCATCATTTAATGTACTAGTCCGGAACTAGGTGGCGATCCGAGATTATCAATTTCTCGTTGAGCTCGACTGATTTTGCTCTTGTCTTTCGGCGTGCCTTGCTCGCCCGTTTCCATTGCGAACATTTTCATTTTCTCTTTGAACGACAGTTTTTCAGGGACCGCACTGGCGCTGGTTTGGTTCTTTTGATGAGCTTGTTCAGCTAAGCGCCGGGTGCGCGGATCCCGATACACCTCTTGCGCACCAATCACACCGGGAGTTGCGGCAGACATGCCACTGGATTGGTCGGGTGTCGTCGGCGATGCCAACATTGATTCGGCTTGTCTTATAAACGTCTGCAAAAAAATTTACTTGATTAGAGTGAGGTCAAATCACGACGCGAGAGAACATTCATCTATACAACGAATATAATTAATTCTAATTCTAAAAAACCTACGACTACTTACATTTGGGTCTTCCCGAATTGTCTCTTCAAGCTGCAAAGTGACTGGCGGTTGTGGACTAACTGCTGAACTATCATTAAACGAAACCCGTTTTGTCGTCTCCTTGCTGCGCATCGACATAACTGCAAAACTGGAACCTCGCTCGGGCGGTGGCGGCGCAGCAACCGGTTCCGGAGGCGAATGTTGCTGCTGCAATTGCTGATTTTGCATTTGCAACTGCATTTGACTCTGCTGACTCATCATGCCGTGATGGTTCGCCATACTGTTAACATTCGGCTTCAAAATAGACGTAGGTGGCGGCACTTGAGACAATTCTTGTTTACTGACAACCGTCGTTGCATTCACCGTACTCACAACTGTCTGACTCGAAACCGCTTGCGGTTCCTTCTCCGACTCTTCATCCTCCGGTTCCGACGTTTCCAACGCTCTGCGTTGGAACTCCTTCTCCAACTGCAACACTCGCAACTGCTCATCCTGTTGTTGGGTGCGGAACTGCAACGAACTAAGCTCGCGTATTTGCTGCTCTTGCCACTGTCGCGCAGCTTCACGTCGCACCTCTTGCTGGCGCTCCTGCTCTTCCCTTGCCCATGGATCTCGCGGCGTTTTATTCGAACTTGGATTACCCGTGGGGTAAAAAGCCATTTTCGGCGGATCTTGCGAACTAGCCGAGTACAACGGATGCGTGCTAGTCGGTGGTGGTTCTGGCGGATCGTCCGTTTTCCTCGCCGGCTTTGGTGCAACTGGTGGGGATTTGTACATGTTTAGATTTTGCATACTTTGCGTATTTTGCAACATTTGCTGCTGATTGTAGTATTGCTGCTGCGCATAATAGTTATTATTTTGTGTGGGTGGAATGCGATTCTGACGTCTGCGCACCTCCTCGCTCATTTCCACCATTTTCGCTTGACCGGCACTCATGCGATGTTGCAGCTGTGGCAAGTCCACTTTATTGCTTTCGTGGGCGCGAATGTTACCGCTGCTCGCATAACGCAGCATTTCATTGGGACCGTGTCCGTGATTGTTCATGTTCACCTGTTGCGCCATTTGATGTTGTTTCAATAAATCGTCGCTTTTCGAAGTGCGCATATTTAGGTCTTGTTGGATTTGCGCTTCGCTAATGCGCACATTGGTCGCACTTGGATATCGCAACATTTCTTCATGCTGTCGCGCATTTTGCGACTGTCGGAAGATGTCTTCGCGTAAAAGACCGCCCCCGTTTCGCTCTTCCATCACCCGCTGACCGTTCATTGCGTTTATGTGCAACGGCTGCGCATAATTCTGTTGAGTTGGCTGGTTTAGATACGATGGATATTGCTGCTGCTGTGGCTGTTGCTTTTCTTGAGGGTAATTTGGGGAAGGATAAGTGGCTTGTTGCAGTTGCGGATTATTGAACGTCGGTGGATAATGCTGATGATTCATATTTGGATAAGACCCAGAACGATTGTCGTCATTGTGAAGACGATGATTGTTGTTATTGATTGGTGGTGGGCTTTTTAGATTTGGTATAGATTGATGAAGATTTGGTCTTGAGTTCACTTGTGCTACGGGTGGCGGATAGTAGGCGGAGGAAGGACGTTGCGAATTTGCTACCGAAGATTGGAGAGAATTTTGCGAGCTTCGCAAGGCAGATGATCTGAAACAATTTTGAAAATTTAAAATCGGAATTTGAAAACAAAGCAAAAAGTATTAAGTACCACAATAAAATTTGCTGGAAATGATATTTCACAGTACTTTTCTCGTTGCTATGTTAAAATTTCTTATTCAAATTTTTAGAATTTTGAGGCATATATCTTTTGTGGAAAAAAATCATCTTTTTTCTTTATACTAGTTTATCTGTTTTACGCCTTTTTTTTCTCTTATTTTAAGGCTCCCTTAGTCGAGACTGCAAACAGTAATGCACCAAAAAATTTAATGTGTAATAAATTTATGTTAGCGTTTGTCGATCTTTTGTAATCAATACATGTTGAAAAAAATAAAGATATATTTAGTGCGCACTAGTGCAACCTATTGAAAATCTCCATTATAGTTTATTGCATGCATGAACGAGGAATTTTCATTTCGTTAGAAATCCATCAGTTTTGCTTCTATTTTACTTTTATTTTTTATCCGATTTTGACGTGTGATACATCAATGGGTTCAGAAAACATGTGCCTTTAAGATTAGAGAAAGAAAAAATTCTTTAACATAATATATGTATTTAATAAGAAATGGTTGAAATTTTAATAACATAAACTTCATATATTAAACTTGAACTATTTCTTATTAAATATATATTGTTTTAAAAGACTTTTTCTTTCTCTATTCTTAAAGGCACATGTTTTCTGAACCTATTGATGTATCACACATCAAAATCGGATAAAAAATAAAAGTGAAATAGAAGCAAAACTGATGAATTTATAGAAAAATAAAAATTCCTCGCTCCTGCACTCAATAAACTATAATAGAGATTTTCAATAGGTTGCACAAGTGCGCACTAAGTATATCTTTATTTTTTTCAACATGTTTTGATAACAAAAGATCGACAAACACTAAAATAAATTTATTTCACATTACATTTTTTGAAGCATTACTGTTTGCAAAGTCTCGACTAAGGAATCCTTAAAGCAAAAATTGCAATTTTAAAATGTATGGAATTTTGTGTAGGAAGAATGACAGATTAATATAAGTTTCCGAAAACACCTTTAGTTTTTTGACAGAATGAATAATTGTATACTCACTACCAACATTTAAAAAAAAAGTAACCCTACGGCTGTTAAAGCACTCCTTTTTCTATATCGACACTACTAAGACGTAAAATAGATCAAATTAATTACAATACTCCATCTCAGAATTCATATTCCCAAAACTGTTCGATAATGATAATTCTTTTAATAAAATAAAATTTTCTTACCTATCACCCAAATGCTGTGGACTGGGAATCTTGTTCCTATACACACTCAAATTCTGATAAAATCCACCATCTTGCTGATGCAAATTATGCGTCGAGCGACTGCGCAATCCGGCTGGATTCAACGGACCATTCTGCCCTGCTGCCTGCTGAGGTGCTACACTATTGGTATTAATACTATTATTGGAGGACGTCCGACTATAGCCTGGATTGAACACGTCATGTCGGACGACTTGCTGTTCGGAATTGGGTGAAATGTGATGCAAAGCCGGAACGGATTTCGATGAAGGAATACTTCGCTCAGCGTCCACTCTCGATGGCAGATCGCGTTCAGACATGCGTCTGGGCCCTAAACAACAAACAATTCAAATTAATTTCCAAGTCAACGTACATCTTCTACTTGACTTAGCTTGATCAACACTGAGGAAAATTAGCTAGCAAGTAAATAATCAACAACAAAGTGGAGCAAACATAAAGTCTAAACTATAAAAAAAATAAAATAATAAAAATGGTGCGCAACAACAATCGTAATCTTACGATTAAAAGCGCCATTCCTAGCAGCTAACCTAGCAGGAAGCGAAGCTGTAGTTCGCTGTTCCAACTCATCTGGGCTGATGTTCGCGCAGCTCTGCGATTTACGCGCAGCTCTGGGCGAGTCCGAACAGGTGCGCAACACCGGGCAGCTCTTCTTCGCATTCTTGCAACATTTCCGCACCGGCTTCTTACCACTCTTAATATCCGAGCAACTTTTCCACGTTTTTGGCAAACACTTCTTGTGAAGCACGATAATCTTTGGTGTCGCTTTCGTATTGTTATTGTTGTTTTCGTTGTTTTTCGCTTTGTTCATACTGTTCCTACGTACGATGTACGCTTCTGGAAACTTTTTATGCTCCCTCGATTTGTTTTGAATGTGCGTCAAACGCTCCAAACTATCGCATCGCACTAAGTAACTATTGAACGCTTTATTAGTTGTATCCAAATTGATAATTTCGCTAAATCTACGACTGATTGGTACTGTGTTTGTGATATTGCTTAGGCATGAGTTTTTTAAAATTCCTTTCGGTTTCTTAGAGTCTTCTTCGTTACTTGGTTTGGTCCCTTTAAAATCTACATTAAAAATACAGTTGCGAAATTTGCACGTGTGCTGCAAATCGTCGATACTATTGAACTTGTTCAGCTTGTTGGTTTCCTTCGGCGGCGACAAATCGGGCTCCGAATGGAAATTCACCTTGCAATTTTTCAAGCGTTTCTCGCTCAAATCAAGCTGCATCAAATCGATATTTAGCTCGCTCTTGGCTTCCGAGCCATTCAAGCTCCAATCGCACAACAGCTTCAGAATTTCAACGCGTTCGTATTCGGTCAGTTTGTCGTTCAAACGCTCCTCGCTCACACTTTGACTGCGACTGCTCGCATACGTCTTTTTGTTCAACATTGGCACACTTGTGGCTTTATTTTCCAATTGATCGGAAATCGGTTTGGTATTTTGACCGACCCGAATTTCGTACGGCGACTTCCAGTTCTTGTGCTCAATTGGGTCGATTTGGCTTAGATCCAGATTGCTCTCGTGCACGCCACTGTTAAGACTCGAAGTGGAACTGGAAATATCCTGCAATGAACTGGTAAATCGTTGCTGACGCAATCGTCTGGCGCCAATGCTTAGGAACTTATCCGCTTCACTGATCTCGCTAATATCGCCAAAATCTTCATGGATATCGATCGAGTAGCTTTTCTGCTGCACAAAGCTGTTACTTTTCTCCTTGCGATAAATCGGTTTCGTGAACTCTTCGATTTTGTCCATTTTCAAAGTGCTGCCAGTTTCGTCGTACGTTAAAGTGACGTTTTTCGGCTGCGGTTCCGAGAAATCGGTCACTTGGAGATTGAACGTTGGCTCGTCCGTTTCGATTTCAATGCGTGGTATCATGAATTTACGCTTTTCCGATTTGAAGAGACTATCGTCCGAGCTGAAGAAGATGTTGTTTTTTGGTTTGGTTGCGGGTGGGGTAAATATGCGATGGTTTTGTGGACTGTATAAGGATTCTTGCGAGCTTTGTAGACCATACGGATCGTAATACGCATAGTCCATGGCTGCATGTACAGATAGATAGCAATTTCAAAACAAAAGTTACATGAAATTGAAGAGGTAATTTGAACTAATTGGAATTACGGTTTTCTAGCTTAGAGGTAAATTAGCGTTCAAATATATTTAATTTTAGCAAGGCTTTAAAATTATGTTTTAGTACTTTCCTTTATAGCGTTTGTATTCCAGCCAACACTTTTTACAAATCCTAACAGTAGGAATTTTAGTGGCTGACAAAAATTAGAAAAATTAATTACAATAGAAATCATTTTTCTATTTTAAGGCAAAGCTCCCTTAGTCTAGACTTTGCAACCAGTAATGCATCAAAAAATTTAATGTGAATTAAATTTATGTTAGCGTTTATCGATCTTTCGTTATCAAAACATGTTGAAAAAGGTAAAGATATACGCTATCCGTTTATGATAGGCTATTACGTCACTGCTTAGCAGTTATGACGTAGTTAATATCAACCGCTAAAATAAAAATTAAAACGACAGAATCCAATTAATTTTAGGCATAAATCCGTTAGTAATTAATAATATTAATATTGCTATAAAAATTAGGCGATAATTTGAGGTATTAACTGAGAAAATGGGCAAGAAAGATTTTATTTTTAGTGACATTTAGTTTATTACCAAGGTTTTGTTGGTCACGCATAAAGTATAGTTCACATTCGCCAGGACAAAAGTGCCTTTCTAGTGAAGTGAAAAACATGGTTGTAAATTTGCTCGGCGAATTTTGGTGGCAAATGCACTTAAAATAAGTTTAACGAGTATTAATAGAGTGGCTGCTGGCAAAAACAAAGACCTGCCAATTGCAGGGCCCTCAAAACGAACTCATAAAAAACCGCTGGTGACTCGGAACCGCAGGTTAATCGGAATAGACCCTTAGATTGCGTCATATACAATTGATGACGTAATAGCCTATCATAAACGGACAGACTATATACTTAGTGCACACTAGTGCAACATATTGAAAAACTCCATTATACGAGTAATTTATAGCGTGCAGGAGCGAGGTATTTTCATTTCGTTAGAAATTCATCCGTTTCGTTTCTATTCCACTATTATTATTTATCCGATTTGGTGGTGTGATACATAAATGGGTTCAGAAAACATGTGCCTTTAAGAATATAGAAAGAAAAAATCCTTTAACATAATATATAATTAATAAGAAATAGTTGAAGTTTAATAGATCAAGTTCATTATGTTATTAAAATTTCAACCAATTGTTATTAAATATATATTATGTTAAAGGATTTTTTTGTTTCTCTATTCTTAAAAGCACATGTTTTCTGAATCAATTGATGTATCATACATCAAAATCGGATAAAAAATAAAAGTAAAATATAAGCAAAACTGATGAATTTCTAGTGAAATAAAAATTCCTCGCTCCTGCGCGCAATGAACTATAATGGAGATTTTCAATACATTGCACTAGTGCGCACTAAGTACATATTTATTTTTTTCAACATGTTTTGATAACAAATGATCGACAAACGCTAACATAAATTTATTTCACATTAAATTTTTTGGTGCATTACTGGTTGCAATGTCTCTACTAAGGGAGCCTTAACCAGAAATAATAAAAAAAATCCTAGAACTAAGTTTTTTGAAATATTTGTTTCATTTCTAACACTAACTTTTATGAATTTCTTTGATTTTCTGTTTATATATTTTTCTCCATCAAAAATATATACAAATAATGATACAATGCTCAATCAGTTACTGACATAAAAAACTAAAAAATATAATACTACAGTGCCGCTATCTATAACTTCAAAGACGCGGCGGCATGCCAAAAATTTATAAACGCCACCTATTGATTAGTAGCCACACTTTCAAAAACCAAATTTTCGATAATTCAAGTATCTGACCATAGATAGCCCAAAACTTAGTAATATTCAATTTTTAAACCATAATAACTAATTAACGATATTCTCTATTATATAAAAATTTACTTATGTTCTCCCAAACAATAGTATTTATCAGAATCTTCAAAAAACGAAATAAAACTGTAAATAGTATTCGTGAAAATGACTTCAAGCCTCAGTTGTTCGCTAAACCCTAATTTAACGCACCCTTAACTTAACAAAAAATATTTGTATAGAAATTCCAATACCCAAATCTCAAATAAATACTAATCTAATTAAAACGCACCTCTATGTGGCGTAGGACTAGGCTGTTGCAGTAGTGTCGCCAATCCATGATAAACAGCTCCACCTTTTGCTACTTCTAACGTAACAACGCTACCCGTTCGAACCAGAAATTCCGCTGCCTTTTCTTGAGTTATGCCAAGCAATGATTGCCGATCCACCGACAACAATTGATCACCAGCTGCCAGTCGTCCATCACGATCGGCTGCCCCACCAGGAACCACCGATTTGATATAAATTCCTAAACGTTCCTGACCTGCGCCTTTGGCTGCCACAATCGACAATCCCATTCCACCGCCTGCTTTGTGCAATCTTATGAGCTGCACCTAAACAGAGAAGAGAAATTTATGTTATGAGAATTGTAATTCAATGTAATGGTGGTTGTATCGACAATCAACATTACAATAGCTAACCTAACAAATTGTAATAATAACAGATGGCTAATTATAGTAAAAAGTTGACAGTTTCTAATTGATTTTTTTCAACCCTTTAATTTGAACTATTTTTTGAGGGTCCTTCACCGGCTGTCTCAAAGTTGTCTGCAACCAGCATTGCATCATAGACAAAAGAGCGCGAATGATTGGCGAGAGCTTACGAGAGTGAGAAAAATATATAATAAACACGCGTATTTATAATTAGTGTATTTCGGTTATGTGTTGATGGTTTTTGATGAAAATCATGTCAAAATATTCTGAAAAGATTAATCTGTTTCCTAAAGCTTATTTTTTTTTAAAATAGTGGACAAATAAAAATTGACAAACCAGTCTGATAAACTTTACCAGTTTGACAAACAAAAATAAATTGACATAATTAACAATGTTTAATTAAGGTTATTCAAATTTAGTAAACTTCTTGCCCTAGAAATTTTTTTTCTGTATATTTTGACATGGTTTTTATCAAAAACCATCAACGCATAACCGAAATACAGTAATTATAAATACGCGTGTTTATTATATATTTTTCTCACTCTCTTTTAAGCCCTCGCCAATCATTCGCGCTTTTTTCTTTATGATGCAATGCTGGTTGCAGACAACTTTGAGACAGCGGGTGAAGGACCCTTAAGACGGGCTTTTCATAAAGTAGATGACCCACATCACAGATATAATTTTAGAAGAGCGTTATCTGTTGGTCAAAATCAGAAACAAATATTTCATACGCAAGGACTCTAACGGTCAACTTAAACAATATTAAGATTGTGAAAAATACTTATTTAGAAATGTTAGATGATAATTTGATGCTAATTGGGAGCTGTAAATAAGTGCTCGTGCAAATAAATAAATTTAACATAATAAAATTGAAATATTTGTTAGCGCCATCTATTGTTGTTACCAATTTATAAATATAATTGCAAACTTGTTTTGTAATTTTTGTTTTAATTAATGCAAAGTTTGGTTTCAAAACTTAGTGGTATATTTTAACATGCCTGTTTAAGTTCTTATGCATTTTAGAAACATGATTTGTGATAAATAAATTTTAAACTTCAGAAATCAATAAGTAAGTAACTACTATCCAATTTCACCAGCAAAATACATCACGTTCTTGTCTTGTACATTGTTTTTTGAAAAATAATATTGGATTAATAACTTTTTACCAATTGCAGCTGAATATTACAAAATAAAATTGTAATGTGGGTCTGTGTGAATCGCCCCTCTTAATAAACGTGTGATTGGACGCGAAATTTCTAGTATTTTTGCGAGTATTTTACTGCCGCCAAATTAAAATAAAAATATTTACCTCTGGTTGAGTGGTGCTTAAAGCAGATGGTGGACGTGGCGCTGACATGTAAACCGTCCAATGACCAGAGCTTGTCGGCTGGGCCGCCAAGCGGCATAAACCGGAAGCTTGCAACGGATGTAAAAAGTCAGCTAAACCGGGAGGAACACCCTGAACCACATCGCAACTAAATCCATCATCGGGTAATAGAAGTTGAAGCGGAGGTGCTGGATCTTCATACAGAGTCACTTCTCTGCCTTCCGCTCTTGCTAATTCATCAGCTACGCTTTCCGCTGCTTTCGCAGCTTGCTCTAACATCGATGGTGGTGCTAACTTTTCGCCGGGTTCAGCTGTAAAATAAAATCAAGCATATTTATTATAAAATCGAGAACTTCTTGAATATTTCTTATTTTCTTAACTCGCTACATTTAAAACTTATGTGTGAATATTTACCTTTATATTGCATGAGCAGCGCACCGAGCTGCATGGAATTCAATTTAAAACAGGCGGCTGACAAATTGGCCAAATCTTCCGGCGTAAATTTGGTCGCTTGCAGCAAATGTGCACACTGCACAATTTTGGCCAAATGGCATTCGGCTGCCAATTCCAGTCCTTGCGATTCCGCCCACGCTTGCAAATTGCGCAAGCGATTGAACAACTTATTACCGAACGCTCGACTACACAAACCACCGTTACTAATCACACTACTCAGCGCTTTTGCCGAAATCCAATGAAACAATTGCGAGAACAATTGAATCGTAAGCGCCGCGTTCACTCGACATTTCCGCAATAGATTCATCGCGCCGCTCAGTATGTTGATAACTTCACGTGGATGATCATCGCCCGACACTGACATCAGGTAAACCAGAGCCGTGTTGAGTTCGTCCGTTAAACAAGCGACGAGATTCTTGAAGGCCAATTGCACGCCATCGGCAAGAGTGTCTTGCGCTTGAAGCGAGAACGCACTGACATGTCGGTCCGATTTTAGAAAGTGTAGCAATTCGCTGGCGTTCGCTAGCCAGAAAGCCTGTGAGGTGCTTTCGGTCGATCGATCTTGCACCGTGTGTCGGATGAGCATCGCGGCATGTTGTAGTAGTAGAGTTAGCTTGTGAGCGCGTTCTGTTGGTGTCAGTTCGGGTCGGTAGTGGGTGGATGCGCGGTATCTTGCGCATAGGTACAGAGTGTAGGCTGGTGCTAAACGGAATGTTGGTGTTGTTACGTCCAAGTGGGTGATGACGCGAGCCAGAAATTGTTCTTGAGGTTCCTCAGGAAATTCGAGGACTGCTGGTAGAATTGGATCCTGGCCTCTTGGAAAGCGATCCATTCCACTCAGCCTACATTGATTAATTCACTTAATTAGTTTATTTTTCTAATTTTGGCATGTAAAATGTGACTTTTTCTAATTTTGGCATGTAAAATGTGACTTTTCAAAATCGATTGTAGTTGGCAAACGGCACATTTTACGCAACTGGTGATGTAATGAAAAATATTTCACAACTGGTGATGAAAAGTTCCGAATAAAGCCTACTTGTTTTGATAAAATTCACTAAATTATTAATATCATAAGTTTAAAAAACTCTTTTTTGAGAAGGTTCTTGTAAAAATTAGAAAAAATCTTGTATGCAACATGTTAGGAAATGCTATTTTGTGTAACTCGCGTTATTTTGCAGAACTCGCTGCGCTCGTCCCGCAGAAATCCGCTCGTTACACAAAAAAATGCATTTCCTAACTGGTTGCATAAATAGCTATTGTATAATTATGGATTTTAATTTATTCTAAGCAATTAATATTCTCTAATTTGCTAATAATTAAAATATATAGTTTGATATTTGGATCTTGAGCTCTAAGTCACGAAGCCAATAAAATATAAATAGAATGTTGCTTAAGTGGATGAAACATACTTAGCTGGCTTTTGAGTGGTAAATCTTTTAAAAGCGAATCATTTATAGACTGATTCATTAAAGTTTCAAATTACTGACAACTTTAATTGCTATGAAGGGTTCTAATTACCTCTTATAATCATTTTACTAGTTCTATGTACTAAATTATTCCAATGCACATTTAAGTAATTATGTATTGGAAAATAAGAGTCTAGAGTCTAGACACGTGATTTTTGTTTGCATTGTAATTTGTTACTGAGGGCTGAAATGTGCAATATTTTTATTATTTATCAATATACAAGAAATTTAATGGTATTTTTAAAAACCCAACAAAATTTTTAACCCATAGAACTCTATGCCGATTTTTATTATTTATTGGTTAAGGGCACAAAATCACTTTGCAAATTTATGTGTGAAACGTTGCTTAGTAGCTCAGGAAATTTAACGCGGAAAAATAGTTTCAGACACTATTAATTATCCTAGAAAATATCTAATGGTAGATTTAGAGAGAGAACAGATGTAGCAAGAAATGGACAGAAAGTTTTTTTTTATCTTTTTCCGCTAATTAGCAAGCGAGTGGTTAATATTTGATCGAGGTTTTGTATGCATATTTTACTTAATTAATGGCTATTGGAACAAATCTTTCGTCAAAATATAAGTATTTTTTTTTTCTGATTTTCGGTAACTTTGGAAATTTTCTAGGGGTTATAACAAAGCCGCAAACTGCTTTACTAGTTTTTGAGAATTTTCCACGTCGCTCGATCTTTCCTAATGTTCTCGGCTAAAGCACGTGGCAAATAAGTCAGATCTTGGTCCATCTATTCTTCATCAGATGTCGCGAAATTTGCAGTGAATTTAGACAAGCAAAACCATGTAGATTCGCTAGCTACCAGAGCGGCTATATATTTAGCGGTTTCGCCCCCATAAATCATTAAAATCTTTAAACTAATTAATATGAATAAATTAAAAAATGTCATATAGTTCAATCGGTTCAAAATTTTGTTGACTTTCTAAAAGTACCATTAGATTGCTTGTACCATGCTTAATAATAAAGATTTTTGAAAAGTTAAAATAACTCACTGAGCATTTCACGCAAATCCACGCGGTTTCACGACTATATATACAACACTGAAACTCCACCATTAAGCATTTGTCAAATTTCCGACCTCGTAAACCGCCCCATTATCATCAAATTACCCCATAAAACTTCCCTAACATTATATTGCTAAAGAATTTTCATTTAGAGCCTAAGTGATTGGCTTTATTGTGGACAATACACACATAAAATTTATAATTATTTATTGGAATACTAAGTGTATACTTGCATTTTAACTTTAACTATTCGTTTACTTAAATCGACCCACTACCATGCCAAATTATATTCCCGTAAAATGCATTAACGATCACATCAATTCTTAAGTAATAATTAAACAAATAATTGTTGACTTTCACATGAAATAAAATTTCTCAGTTGTTACTGTTAAAGTAAATAGCCGAACTCCACGTATCTTCAATGCGATAAAAAACCATATGTTATCAGAATCCAAAACAATTGGCTATTGTAAATAAAAATTAAATACTTATTTTTGACGTTATTATTTATGATATGTTATTAAATGTGCGTTCCATTGTTCGGATCCGTTCAAATTTTTGGCCCTTCTTTCAACCTTTCTTTTTTTACGAATTTAAAGCAATGAGTGCAAGCGAGATGACTAGAGTCGAAGGTCACCCAAACCGAATAACCGAAACCGAATGCGCTAAGGCAAATAATTGGTTAAAAAATTAAAATCGTAACAAAAACTATTAACTATCTAATAAATGTATCTGATACACTCGTTTTGCATGTTTTTGCGGAAACAAAAAAATTAAAAAAATTGCAAAAATATCTGACATATAAGTTCTGCACCCAACATTAGCATTACATATCATATCAAAGCGTTTTCGTACAACTACTCAGTTGTTGTTCTACAATGTTATATAGGCAACCCCTTATAAATATATTCTTATATTAAGGGTACTTCCCCGACTGTCTCGAAGTTGTCTGCAACCAGCATTGCACCATAGAGAAAAGGGCGCAAATGATTGGGGCGAGCTTAGGAGAGAGTGGGAAAAATATATAATAAACACGCGTATTTATAATTACTGTATTTCGGTTATGCGTTGATGGTTTTTGATGAAAATCATGTCAAAATATTCTGAAAAGATTAATCTGTTTCCTAAAGCTTTTTTTTTAAATAGTGGATAATTAAAGACATATTTGACAAACAAAAATAAATTAACATAATTAACAATGATTAATTAAAATTATTCAAATTTAGTGAGCTTCGTGCCCTAGAGAATTTTTTTTTTTAATATTTTGACATGATTTTCATCAAAAACCATCAACGCATAACCGAAATACACTAATTATAAATACGCATGTTTATTATATATTTTTCTCACTCTCTCCTAAGCTCTCGCCAATCATTCTCTTTTCTCTATGATGCAATGCTGGTTGCAGACAACTTCGAGACAGCCGGTGAAGAACCCTTAAATTTTAAATTTAAACAATGTGTAATATATTTTATTAAATAATTAAAATCAACTTGTGTATAGTGAGTTGCCTATCTAAAATTGTAGAATCCCTTTGAATGCAAAATTGCACTAATTTTGCATTGCTACAGTGATACAAACACGATATTAGTGCATTTAGTAAGCAAGTTAAAGTTAACAGTTGCTTTGAAGACTATAGTAAAAAAAACATGTGTTAGAATAGCAATGAATAAAAACCAAAACGTAAAAAAGCCAAAACCAACCTGTTTTCTGATGCTGAGCCTAGAGACCGATTATCTTCTCTCGCACCACTATGGGTGGAAATCGTCTCAACATTTCCTTCAAGATCAAAAGTCGTCTCAATATTTTCTCGAGACGGATCAGTCGGACTTAGTGCGCGCGGCGACCTGCTGTTGTGAACGCGCAAAACAAAATAATAATAATAAGAAACCAGCGTGTCAAAAACAAAGCAATAGCAGCAAATTAAAATAAAAAATTGATCAAATTAAACAAATACTATGTAAAAAGTGTACCTTTCATAAATGCGAGCATTATCGAGATTCGTTGGGTAGCGGGTGCGATCTTCTTGGGCCGGATCGAGAAACCGATAGGTGTTACTGTGGCCAAACTTGACAAGGCTACCGTGGCTTAAGATGGTCGTTTGGTGTATTCTTTGTCCATTGACGTAGGTGTGGGCGTCTGCATGGCATGGTGTCAATGATGTAACGCCGTCTGTATTCGTTATGACACAATGCCGCGGTTGAATGTGTGGACCATACAGTTGTAAGGCGATACCATTGGCCGAACCAACCTGAAAGAACAATAATTCGATCAAACCAAATAGAGAACAAAGGTGTTTTTGTGTTTGTTCAAGTAGACATTGGCTTCTAATCTAATATGCTTTAAATGTTGAAACACCCACTAAGCACCACATGCCCACTAATAAATTGTGGCTGGATCGAGAGAATATGTCAATTCCCGTGTGAATTGACTGTGCTAGAATAACACGCATTAATTACAATAGTAATATAAAAATATGAACGGCGAAAACACATTTGGTCCAGAGGGAATCTGCACATGTAAACTCAGGATTTAGCAAGGTTTAGAGAAGGTTAAAGGGCATCCTGCGCCCTTTTCAGAATGTCGCTGGTGAATATCGAATTACACGTTTTAATTAAAAAAGCACCAACAATTCTTTTTAATTTTAAACAGTAGCTATTAATTAGGAAAACTAGCATATTTTCTTTTAATAAGTATTCAGGAATACGAAGGCGATCATTTTAAGAATAAGATTTGCCGAGATATCAAAAATATGAAAAATTATAAAGACGAAATATTACCAACTCAAGCAGTAACAGAAGCTCAATTTAATAATTCAAATAAATTTTGGCCGCTTAAGGGGGGCGAAACGGCTACATATATAGCCGCTCTGGTCGCTAGCGAATCTACATAGATTTGCTTGTCTAAATTCACTGCAAATTTCGCGACATCTGTTAAAAAATAGATGAAACAAGATCTGACTTATTTGCCACGTGCTAGCCAAAAACATTAGGAGAGAACGAGAGGTGTGGAAAATTCTCAAAAACTGGTAAATCAATTTGCGGCATTGTTAAAGCTCCTACAAAATTTCGAAAGCTACCGGAAATTAGAGAAAAAAAATACTTATATTTTGACGAAAGATTTGTTCGAATAGCCATTATTTAAGTAGAATATAAATAAAAAACCTCGATTAAATATTAACCACTCACTTGCTAATTAGCGGAAAAAGATAAAAAATAAACTTTCTGTCCATTTATTGTTACATCTGTTCTCTCTCTAAATCTACCATTAGATATTTTCTAGGATAATTAATAGTGTCTGAAACTGTTTTTCCGCGTTAAATTCCCTGAGCTGCTAAGCAACGTTTTACGCATACATTTGCACAGTGATTTCGTGCCCTTAAATGAAACTAAAATATCTGGAAATGCGTTTCCGCGGTATTTCTCTCTTTATTGAGAAATGGCATATTGGCATCTTCAGTTAACATTTATTATTTATAGTCATCTATCAAATTTAGTTGATTCTATTGACATTTTTCACTCTTTGTTAAGACAGGCTTTGTTAAGACTTTTATAAAGTAGATGACGCACAATACAGATATAATGTTAGCAGAGCGTTATCTGTTGGCCAAAAGTAAAAACAAACTTAAACAATATCAAGATTGTGAAAAATACTTGTTTAGAAATGCTAGATGATAATTTGATGCTAATTGGGAGATGTAAGTAGGTGCTCCTGCAAATAAATAAATTTAAAATAATAAAATTGAAATATTGGTTAGCGCCATCTATTGTTGTTACCAATCTATAAGTATAATTGCAAACCTGTTTTGTAATTTTTGTTTTAATTAGTGCAAAGTATGGTTTCAAAATTTAGTGATATATTCTAACATGCTTGTTTAAGTACTTAAGCATTTTAGAAACATGATTTATGATAAATAAATTTTAAACTTCGGAAATCAATAACTAAGTAACCACTATCCAATTTCACAAACAAAATACCTCACGTTCTTGTCTTGTCCATTGTTTTTTCAAAAATAATATTGGATTAACAACTTTTTACCAATTGTAGCTGAACATTACAAAATAAAATTGTAATGTGGGTCATCTACTTTGTGAAACAAAGTAGATGACCCACATTGCAAATGATATTGCAAATTTTTCCCTCACATGCTGTTCTAGAACCACATTATTTAATATTTGTGAGCATTATTTTAGCATTCAAGAGCAATATTTCGTTATTTTCCATTGGGGAAAATGGGAATTGGTCACTAGTTTCCGGGATGGTTAAATGCCAAGCGGCGCCTTTTCATTATGCGAATTTTCAATTAAAACGGCTTTTTCATATACATAATTGGTAATAACGCTAAGTACATTTAATGAAAATTATCTACTTCAATTAATTTGAGATAATTGAATGGTATTCTTTATTTAATAGATCCATCCACCTAGTTATATAATTATTCTGTCACAACTAAAGCCGCTAATTCAATGAAATAGTTTAACTAAACCGGCAAGTTAAATAATTAATTTTATAATCGTTTTTAAAGTCTTTTTATCATTAATTACGTTAATACCTACTATAAATTCGCTGGAAATGAGATTCCACAGTACTTCTCTCGTTGCTATATTAAAATTTGTAATTCAAATTTTTAGAATTTTGAGGCATCTTTTACTAAAAAAAAATTATCGGGTTATTTAAAAATGTTTTTAAATTTTAACTAGGAACCAAATTTTAAACAAATTTAAGCGATAAAGTTGAAAGGTGTGTATGAAAAGATTAAAAAGTGAAAAATTTGTTGTAGGTACTCTAATTTAATGAAACTATTTGAAGCTAGATTTAAAATTACCAATATAAATCAATGTTTGAAGTAAATCCTAGCACTATCAGTGTAAGGGGTGTGATAAGGGTTAAAAACATGAATTGAGAATTCTAGGATATTTTTGATTAAACTACTTTAAATTATATATTAATTTATTGTTAAAAAACAAATTTAAAAAAAATCTGACAAATCAAACTGTAAGGGCTGCATTAGGGGTTACAATTGTAATATGTAGGTCCTACCCTAATTTTAATTTAATTAACTAAATAATGATAAGTTAAGTAAGTTAAATAACTACTAGGATCCAAATTTGAAAAAAATCCGAGCATTTTGACTGTACATGGTATGTTAAGGGTTGAAATTGCAAAATAAGGGTTGCATACTGTTTTAAATTATATTATTCGTAAATATGTTTAAAATGTATAGTAGAAATCGAATATGAAGAAAATCCGAACCATATGACTTAAACTCTATATTGGAGGGGTGGGTGTGTGTGGTAAGGGTCGAAAATTATTTTTACTCACTCTTTATGTAAATATTACTGAAATAACTGATGGAAAAGTGTGGGTAATGCTACCATATAAGAATCACAACACCGTCAATTTTTGAACAATTAACTTAAATGGCAAATGGGTCGTAGGGGGTTATTTTTAGGGGATGAAATTTTTACTAGCATTTTCTTCAATGTACCCCTAATATGTATACCAAATTTGGTCCAAATCAAATATTCCTCCTGGCAGGTATTCACGTTACAACTTATTCATTTTTACAACTTTTTGACCCTTCAACCCTTAATAAAAATTCAACCCTATAATAAACTCCAGATTTTTTGAAAGCATTCACCACTTGGGGTATACACGAAACATATGTTCAATATTTGGTTAAAATCGGTCAGCAACTTTAGAAGATTAAGTGGATCTACCGATTTTGCCATTTTTAGCATGTTTTTGGCCTATAACGCGCAGGTCTTTGAGAATTTTATAAACTTTTTTCCTTCAATATCATCTATGGGCAGGTAAAAAAAAAGGACGCAAATTTTGCTTTAATCGGGTCAGTAGATTCCGAAATATAGTGGTTTAAAGAAATGCACAGACCGACAGACCGACAGACCGACAGACGGAAATTAGTGAATATGATTTTCGTAATCTACGCATTCTATAATGTAGAAAAAAGTGAAATTTGGAGAAAATTTTTTTTTCATGAATACAATACTTCCTCTACGAGAGAAGTAATAATTTAGCTCTTAAATTTAAATGGGTTTTCTAGAAATACTATTAGATTGCTTGAACAGTGCTTATTTGGGCAAAGTTGTCTCCTTAGGCCCCCGAGAATAAAATTTAAATTTTGTTAGAATTACCCAGGTGTGTTGTATATCAAATGTGGAAGACAAATTACCATGAATGCTAGTAGAAACAAGGAGCATTCCTCCGACTCTAATTCGGTTGATCTATTTTTTAATTAGTAAATTTAGTAAATATTTCACTTCAATCACTTAAGACTCATAAATAATTAAGTACATCCTACATGAATTCATGACGTAAATGATGCAATAATTGAAAGTACCCATTATATTATACTATAGGCTTTTCAGGACATTTAAGATTTCTCCAACCGCTATCTCGAAGTTGTCTGCAACCAGCATTGCATCATAGAGAAAAGAGCGCGAATGATAGGCGAGGGCTTAGGAGAGAGTGAGAAAAATATATAATAAACACGCGTATTTATAATTAGTGTATTTCGGTTATGCGTTGATGGTTTTTGATGAAAATCATGTCAAAATATTTAGAAACAAATTCTCTAGGGCAAGAAGCTCACTAAATTTGAATAATTTTAATTAATCATTGGTAATTATGTTAATTTATTTTTGTTTGTCAAATATGTCTTTAATTATCCACTATTTTTCAAAAAAAAAGCTTTAGGAAAAAGATTAATCTTTTCAGAATATTTTGACATAATTTTCATCAAAAAGTACGCGTGTCATATATTTATTTTTCTCACTTTCTCCTAAGCTCTCGCCAATCATTCGCGCTCTTTTCTCTATGATGCAATGCTGGTTGCAGCCAACTTCGAGACAGCCGGTGAAGGACCCTTAAGAAGTGACGCCATCCATACTCATGACGTCACGTTAACATATTAGCTTTCCCCCGAAACAGTGACGTAACAGCTTATATATTCTGAACAGCCTCTACAAAACCACACTTTGGAGTTTTGAACTCGGCGCATTTGCAAAGATCATAATACAATAATTGTTTCAGCGTGAATTATAGTTTCAATGGGGGAAACATAATATGCAAAGGCATTATAGCAATAAATAATCTTGCAGCTGTGGCGAACTGAAATTTTCAATTAGTGATAAAATAGTTTAATTTTGTCCGCAATGGTTACTAGTCATGTAGAATTGCATTGTCCTCGGACCAATATGTTTATCAAACAAATAATAGGCGTTTAAAACGTTTCAAAAGTTGGACATGCTTTTTGTTGGTAAAATTTGTTTCTAAACAAAAAAAAACGAGTTGAAACGTTTTATTAATTTGCACGACCACACAAAGTAGTTGAATGCGATATGCAAATTAAGTAGATATGTTTGTACAAAGAACATTTAATTAAATTTTATATTTAGCACCGTTTTTGCAAATAAAAATGCTAATCTACATGTATCATAAAAATGATACAATATTTTTGAATGGCAGCAATTTAAACAGTATGTACTAGCATTCTTAATTTAATTTATCGCCACCCTTATTATTTATTATTCCACACTTTCCACTATATATACTGACCCTGTTTTATTAATAGCGTTATTTTTCGTAAATAATTAATTTGTTATTTTTACAAATGAGTGTGTGGAATATATTTACATATTTCTGTGTTTTTATTTTACAAATTGTTACTTTGTAAACAAATACAACATGTATGTTTTTAATTAATCATAAATGCATATACAATTTGAATTGAGATAATATTTGTAGAACTACAAAATAAAGAACTGAAATCAATTTATTATGTTGTTTCCGATTGGAAAATATGGAAGTAATAAATTCGATTCGGGTAGAAAGTACGAGAATCATATGCTTTCATCATTTATTAATCAGATAATTAAAAAATAATGCGACTTTTGATTGTGAACACCACTTCATTCAACATTTAAGGTATTTGGAGGTTAACTTTTATTAGCTTGTCCCCGTAATTATCGATTCAATAATAGTTGATATTTAATATTTATTAAGATAAGTTGCTTAAATGAAAAGCACTTTAGTGTTAAAGTTATTAATATACTACATTACAAACCATTTCACAATTTTCAAGGCCATTACGATATTACTTTTTCAAAATTTAAGGGCGGAGTTTCACTATTGTATACATAGCCGTGAAACGGCGTGGATTTGCGTGAAACATGTATTAAATGCTCAGTGAGATATTCTAACTTTTCCAAAATCTTTATTATTAAGGGCGCCGTAGATTTTTTTGAACCAACAGATGTCTCACGAGTCAGATTGTAGGGTTAATTTTGTGGACATAAGACAGCGGTTTTACGCAAAATTTTGCCCAAAACTTAATACAATTTTATAGATAAATGTTCAATTTAGGTATTAGAACAATTTTGGGGTAAATTAACTAAAGGATGTCGAAAATATAAGCTAATGAAATAACCCTTTTTTCAAAAATAAATTTAACAAAATGCTCCGAAACATATACCTGACCTATATACGATAAATTTAAACAATTCTGAATAATTAAAATAATTGCTATTTGTTCATAACGCTTTTCTTATGGTTTTTTGTTTTTAATTATTGAACAACCAAAACAGCTGATCCACCAAAATATTGAGTTTAGTTTGCCTACTAATATATAGATGCCACTGCTACATGACACTTCTTAGGGTCACAGTATTATAAGGGAATTCGCTAATAGTCCGCAAAAATTAAAAAGAAAATGCCTGCCACGCAATTTGAGGACAATTTTTGACTACTAGAGGCGGCAAAAATTTTTAGTCTATGAACGGCTAAACTATAAATCCGCCTTTGTCGGTGGATCCATCTCTTATCCAAAAGATTTACTCTATTTGTCAATATCATTATTGAAAACATATACAAATATTGTGTCTGGAGCCATCTTTTGACAAGTCATGTAATTTATTTAATACTAATGTAAAATATGATTAGACCAGAATCCCCCACTACATCCACGGCGCTCTTAATTAAATTTTAAAAGTTGGATTATTTTCATGCAAAACTCTTCAATATAGCAGCATACTTTTGGATGCCACCAATAAAGTTATCCCTATATTTAATATTTAAAAAACCCTTACCTCCATAACATCAGCAATCAAGCGAATAGTTCGAGCGGTATCACCCGGATGTGGTGCCGAACCATCCGGTCCCAATTCCACCAAAATAGGTGCAGCATCACCTCGAACATCCCGTTGTCCCGCATTACTTCCCAAAGCCCCCGGCTTCTTTTTCCGTTTGCGGGGAGCACAATCGGCCGGCCTCCTTCTGACATGGAACATGATGGAACCTGAAAATAATTACACCAAATCAATCAAACATCAATAATGCAGTAGATATCTATGGACTGCCCGGCTTTAAATAATATGATTAATGTTTCAATCAAATTACAATCGCATGTATTTGTGATTACGAAGAAAATCGAATTTACTTTGTCTAGTTAAATATTTAAATCACAATGCATTCGTTTCATTGTTGTGAATGGTAGAAATAAATATTTAAATTTTAGAGGTATATCAGAACGTAAGAGGTTCAGGATATCCGAGATTCAAGTAAATGCAGTTTTAGACGGTATAAAATATAGCCTATGTTTAAATTTGGCATATCATTATTGCCATTCCAATTTCCAAGTAAACGGATTCGATTGTTATGGCATGACAAACATAAAATGTTTCATTTACAAGTATTCGCATAGAAAATGCAGCCCTCAAATAAGACTAAGAATAAGAACTACTCCCTTAGTCGACACTTTGCAACCAGTCGATCTTTTGTTATCAAAATATGTTGAAAAAAAATAAAGATATACTTAATGCGCACTAGTGCAACCTATTAAAAATCTCCATTATAGTTTATCGCATACAGGAGCGAGGAATTTTCATTTCGCTAGAAATTCATCAGTTTTGCTTCTATTTCACTTTTATTTTTTATCCGATTTTGATGTGTGATACATCAATGGGTTCAGAAAACATGTGCCTTTAAGCATAGAGAAAGAAAAAATCTTTTAACATAATATATATTTAATAAGAAATGGTTGAAATTTTAATAACGTAATGAACTTCATCTATTAAACTTCAACTATTTCTTATTTAATATATATTAGTTTAAATGAGTATTTCTTTCTCTATTCTTAAAGGCATATGTTTTCTGAACCTATTGATGTATCACACATCAAAATCGGATAAAAAATGGAAGCGAAATAAAAGTAGTAAATTTTCATTTCCCTAGAAAAAAGTTAAGAGCGGAGTTTCACTGTTGTATATATAACCGTGAAACCGCGTGGATTGGCGTGAAACATGTATTAAATGCTCAGTGAGCTTATTCTAATTTTTCCAAAAATTTTATTATTAAGCAATGTACAAGAAATCTAATGGTATTTTTAGGAAGCCAACAAAATTTGGAATCAATTGAACTCTATGACGATTTTCATTTTTTTTTTATAAATTGGTTAAAAATTAAAATCTTGAAATTAATTAATATGAATAGATTAAAAAATGCCATATAGTTCAATCGCTTCAAAATTTTGTTGCCTTTCTAAAAATACAATTAGATTGCTTGTACATTGCTTAATAATAAAGAATTTGGAAAAATTAGAATAGCACACGCAAATCCACGTAGTTTTACGGCTATATATACAACAGTAAAACTCCGCCCTTAAAAAATAATAATTGCTTTACATTGTGTTTTGTAAAAATATACTTTCATTCAACAATCATATTGTTGGGGCTAAAATATTTGAACTCGGCGCGGTAATTGCCATAAACAAAGAAATATTGCTGACCAAAATTACTTCTGCTTGATTACCGTAATTTAGGAATACCTAGATGCTTTCGTATTTATATTAAATTGAGAACATGTATAATAAATGACGCGGGTAGTGCGTAGTTGTCGATCATTGTACTGTAATTATTTTTCAACCCCCATCATGCAATAGGGAATTTCAAACGGAAAGTTAGTTATACTGCATTGCACCAAACAAGACCAGATATAACTAGGCGGCTTTAATACCGTTTTCCTTTGAAATTATTCCCCTAATTAAGATTCGATTTGGAACTTTTGTTTTCTAAGTTTTATTTTGAAACTTCATTATACTTTCATATTAGCTGAGGATACATCAGATGACGAAAAATCGTACTGAACCATAAATTTCATCGCTCTGCATTAAAAACTGATAAAGCCATCTCATGCATACGAAATTCGTGTTGATATGGAAGGTGGTTTTTTTTAATACAACAGGTCCGAGAGAAAGCAACATGTATATGGTGTGTGTGGGTTGAATTATGTGCTTGCCTTTGACATATATTTACAAGAGAACAAAAACCCGCGCCCCGTACCTGGTTCTTTTCACAGCCACAATGTAAAACAACACCAAAGCAGTGTGCCAACTCACTCAAACGAAATTTCATTACAGTGGACAACTTTATCCGATGTTTGTTTTGGTTCGACGTATTTATTTATTATTTAGCTGAACGCGAATCACCAACGTCAATCCAATCAGCAATCAGCCTGATAGAGACCAAGTCCCTAATGCTCGCTAATGCTTGATATCAAGCATATGATTAAGATCTAATCTAGGATTAACACCTACTTTGAAATCATAAAGTGACACAAAATCGTCTCATCAGAGTTTCAAAAAATCGGACATTTCTGCAGAATCTCCTTGAAGCATTATTGCGGTTTTTTTTTAATTTAATTTATTCTTTTATTATCAAATAATTATTATTTGAAAGTGAACTAGAAAGTAAATTAAAAAAAAACAAACTACAATAGCTATTTGTGTATTAAGAGGAAGACTTTTTAAAGCTAACGGTAAACGCAAATTGTGGAAGCGACAAACGATACCCTTCATCTCTTTTATTAGATTTAGGACGCAAATATTAGCATGAGACTAGAATTGGAGTATATTTGCATGTGTTGAAATGAGACGCAACAAGCCATCTTCGAAGCTATCTTGTGTTTGAGCGTTCGTATAGCCATCTACCGAGCACTAGAACAGACACTCTAACGATGATTCTCGTTCAAAATATGATAAACAAATTCAAATCGGGTGTAGGGCAATTTTAAAAACTAAAGAATCAATTTTCAATATTTAAACTGATTTATAATCTGAATTGATTTATCTGTGATTGTAATGGACAAAGTTTCATTTATGTTATTTTGTATTTGAAATATCAACCATATTAACTTTGAATAGCTGTATCTTTTTTTTACAATAAACTATAAAAACTTTGTTCCATTAAAAAAGTAGATTAATGTTTCTAGAATGTATATCACATTAAATATTTAAAATTGATTCAGTAGTTTTCCTGTGGGCCATACACCGAGTGGCAGTGATTTTTCCATAAGAATAGCATGCGTTGCAGTTAGACGCGCCGAAATGGAAGCACAGAATTTTGTAGCGCGTCACGCGACGCATAGCGAGAGCGACAATCTGTATACCGTATGCTCATTATAAGCCAGCGGCGTGATCAAATTACGACGTCATAACACTAGTTTAAATTGAATTTCAACCCCCGCTGCGCACCAAAAAATACGCACAAAATTATATTCGCATGTAACTTTTTATATTTCATCATAAACCTAAATAAAAAAAGAAGTTGAGTAGACAGCTCCAATAAAAATATTTAGAGTACATATTTAGAAGCATTTATTTACTACATTGTCCATACAAAGCTAGTCTTATATTTCTAATAAAAAATAATATATATAAAAAAAACTAAACTAGTTGTTTGTCAATATCAAATAAAACGCATGATTTTAATGACTACCGCAGATTGTTGACATTTATCGTCTGCCTAAGATAAGTGAAGCCTTTCACACTTATGAAAAGACTCCTTTATTCAACGCTGCTGCCTGCTTTCCTGACTGCAGCATACATCCAACTCGGTTTTTTTGTTCATTTTTCCAGAAGCGAGATTAGTTTCAATAGGTGGAAAATGTGTTTGCCTTTCATCACATAGCTACTTAGAAAAGTGGATCCAAAATCGCAGCGTTGTTGAGATTTCGCATGAAAGATTTACCCGCCATGCCTTAGCTATTTTAATGTTTTAAGTGATTATAAATTTACGTAATTCACAAATTTTTCAGCCGTTGAAGTTCAACAGCAAAGTAATTAAAAATTTAATCGAGTGGTTTTTTTATTCCCTTTCTGGCTTAGCTTCGCGGTGAGACTTGAATAAAATACGAAAATTAATTAAATTTGGTGGAATTATTCAGCGGTGCAAATAAATTAATAAAAGTCAATTGCAATTTAATTTCAATTTTTACGGAATAGTATACGAGGGTATAATATAAAACTTCCAGTTTTATGAGCCTGGGGCCATTACCTTTATATTTTAGTATATACAGGTGTTTGATAAATATTGCGAATGCATAATAATAATAATTTTGAAAATATGTCAAAATACGAACTCCAATTTCTCGTTAGTTTTACAAGTAAATGAAGCAAGTGGTTAAGAGGAGTATTTCGGCTGAGCTCCCATTTCAGCGCGTCTAACTGCAGCGCATGCTATTCTTGTGGAAAAATCACTGTCACTCGGTGTAAGGCCCACAGGAAAACTACTGAATCAATTTTAAATATTTAAAGTGAAACATTAATCATTCTAGAAACATTAATCTACTCTTTTAATGGAACAAAGTTTTTATAGTTCATTGTAAAAAATAGATACAGCTACTCAAAGTTAATATAGTTGATATTTCAAATACAAAATAACATAAATGAAACTTTGTCCATTCCATTTCAATCACAGATAAATCAATTCAGATTATAAATCAGTTTAAATATTGAAAATTGATTCTTTAGTTTTTAAGATTGCCTTACACCCGATTTGAATTTTCGTATCATATTTTGAACGCCTCATCGTTAGAGTGCCTGTTCTAGTGCTCGGTAGATGGCTATATGGACGCTCAAACGCAAGATAGCTTCGAAGATGGCTGGTTGCGTCTCATTTCAACACATGCTAATATATTCCAATTCTAGTCTCATGCTAATAATTGTGTCCTAACTATAATAAAAGAGATGAAGAGTATCGTTTGTCGCTTCCACAACTTGCGTTTACCGTTAGCTTTAAAAAGTCCTCCCTCTTAATTGTGTGCCTAGGAGCCAAAACAGTCAATTTAGGATGAGTGTGATGTTGACGCATAAGCGCACCCAAAGATTTTTAGTCACTGCACATGCGCACTACCAACTTTCGATACCGGGTAAAAATGTTATTTTTGTCACACAATTCCGGCTAAAAACCGCATATTTTTCATGTTTTTCACGCCAAAGAAATTATAAAGCTGCATTTGCCCCACATGGGATTTTGCAAATAATATATTTTCATTGATGTATTTAGATTATAGAATTGATATGCAGTTTCATATTACCAAGTTTTGCCTTTTCATCTTTTCAAGGATAAACCTCCCTTAGCGTTTCTCTTAGTTACAATTTTTGATTGTGTAAACAAGCTTCACAAGTTCCATTATTTATTTCCTAACTGAGTGTATTTATAGTTAAACAAACAGAGAAACGTCTTTGATATTATGCCAAATGGATGAATGTAAAGAGAAAAGGCGAATAATTGCAGTTCCTTGTCCTTTCTTCCATTCAACATCTTGTAAATTCATTCAAAATGAGAAAAGCTGCAAATTCGATTCATGTAACTTGAATTTAAGTAGCATTTGATTAATTAATCATTTTTATTTAGAAATTTGCTTGCAAAAAATGTTTAATGGCAAGTTTAAGACATTGCGCTCCTTGAACAAATTTATATGTTCACTCATTCATTGTATTTACCAAGTTCTGTTTGTTTTAAACCAAGTTTGAGGCAAACTCAATAGCACCGTGAGCCAAACTAACAATTTCCAAACTGGAGCACCTCGAAACTAAATAGATAATTTTATCCGGTTCTATCACTTTAATTGGAATTAAAGTTTACCTACAAGTAATAGATTAGTATAGAATGTCAATTTCTAGTTTGAATTCTATTAGTTCATTTTATGAAATCACATTTAATTAAAACGAACTTGTACAACTAGAAACTGCGCACCGAGATTGGTTTGAAAGTCTAATTTTCAGAGTTTAGTAATTTAATTGCCAGGAAGAATTGTAACAGTGATACATTTGACAAAACCAGATTTTATTTTTTTTGAGACATTTTAGAATGTGTAGATTACGAAAATCATATTCACTAATTTCCATTTTCCACTTAATCAGTTTCCATCGCAACATCTGATAAAGAATAGATAGGCTAAGATTTCACGCATAAACTTGCAAATTTATGCGTGAAACGTTGCTCAGCAGCTCAGGGAATTTAACGCGGAAAAACACTTTCAGACACTATTAATTATCCTAGAAAATATCTAATGGTAGATTTAGAGAGAGAACAGATGTAGCAATAAATGGACAGAAAGTTTTTTTTATCTTTTTCCGCTAATTAGCAAGCGAGTGGTTAATATTTGATCAAGGGTTTTTATTCACATTTTACTTAATTAATGGCTATTCGAACAAATCTTTCGTCAAAATATAAGTAATTATATTTTTTTACAAAATATATATAATTTCCACACCTCCCGATCTTTCCTAATGTTTTCGACTAAAGCAGGTGGCAAATAAGTCAGATCTTGGTCCATCTATTCTTTATCAGATGTCGCGAAATTTGCAGTGAATTTAGATAACAAAACTATGTAGATTCGCTAGCGACCAGAGCGGCTATATATGTAGCGGTTTCGCCCCCTTAAAAGTATAAAATTTTAAAGGACATGCGCACTACAAGCTAAAATAAGCACTAGATTGCGCATTAACTTGCGCACTAGGTTGCGTTTACTGAAACTACTAAACCATCCACCGATCAGTACAACTTTTGTACACATACTAATAATACCATGAAGAGCATCATATTGAAAGAGTATCCTTTACAAAGTTTACCTCTAGTGTTTTTTGTCAAAAATCAAATACATAATGTTCCTCGTTTGCCAAAAAAGTACGTATACGAAAAATTTTATCATTAATGTGGAAATGGAAAATGTAAAATTAGTTGTAAATATTGAAGTGTTTGTCAATATACTTTCGTTTCTTGTAAATATTATGTTCATGTTTGATTTATAGTCAAATTTTAAGATTATGTAGGTAATAACAAAAGCGCTTTCACATAAATATTTATCGACGCTCTCGTAGAAGATTAAATTTTTCCATAAAACAATATATGTTAATAGTAAATAATAAACTTTAGAAATATTACACTACATCAATTTTTATTTCTTGATTTTTCTATTGGTCGATAATAGTAATGAGATTTTGTTTATGCTTAAAACGTATGTCCGGCTGGACTTCACAACAACTTTTAATTTTCATTTTATGGAAAAACTTTTTGATTATGGTAAAGCCGTGTCACAACTTAGATAGGAACTCGGATAAGAGTTTTAGAAAAGTTTTAAAAGGGCGAAACCGCTAAATATATAGCCGCTCTGGTCGCTAAGCGAATCTACATGGTTTTGCTTATCGAAATTCACTGCAAATTTCGCGACCTCTTTTAAACAATAGATGGACCAAGATCTAACTTATTTGCCACATGCTTTAGCCGAGAACATTAGGAAAGATCGAGGGGTGTGGAAAATCAAAAACTGGTAATCAGTTTGCGGAATTGATATAGCCCCTAGAAAATTTCCAAAGCTATCGAAAATTAAAGAAAAAAAATACTTATATTTTGACAAAAGATTTGTTCGAATAGCCATTAATTAAGTGAAATATGAATAAAAAAATCTCGATTAAATATTAACCACTCGCTTGATAATTAGCGGAAAAAAATAAAATAAAAATTCTGTCCATTTATTGCTACATCTGTTCTTTCTCTAAATCTACCATTAGATATTTTCTAGGATAATTAACAGTGTTGGAAACTGTTTTTTCGCGTTAAGTTCCCTGAGCTGCTAAGCAACGTTTCATGCCTAAATTTGCACAATGATTTCGTGCCCTTAAGCCATTAAAAAATTTTGTTCGTTTCGAAATTTTTTCCTATTTTCTAAAAACATTCATTAAAATTTGCTTTTTACAAGCAAATTAAAGTAACAAAATTGGAAGTGCATACACAGTTTGAGCATAAGAGAAAAATTTTAATCAAAAATAATTTTTTCCGCAAAAACAAATAAACTGCAATAAAAATAAACTGTTTTCTTCCAGCGTAATAGATAGACACACTAATACCTAGAAATTTGAAGAAAATCAATCAAAAGTTTTCAATACCCATTGAAGCCTGTCTGTTCAAAAGCCAATAAGTTAAAAATTAATTTAATTGAGTATTTCGAAAAGTTTATATCTGATTCATACCGACAGTAAATTTTCAATTACTACTGAATTTATTTCGACCACAAGTTTCTTAACTGCTTGCTTTTATAGTTATTGGAAGACTTATAGCGCCCGTTTTCGGGTGATTTATGTGCAATAAAACGCATTTAAGTTGCAGTAATTTTTTTCAAATAAAAGTGAACAAGCTAAAATTTCAAAAGCAGTTTAATGAACTTAAACGTAAATATTTAGACAATATTTTAGAGAGAAAAAAACCCATCAAAATATCATTTGTATCGGCATTTGTTATAGTATTTATTGATTTATTTCAATTGTTAGTTATTTAGCTTTCATAGCTAAGTTAATGAATATTTCACGTAAAAGGCACTTACTTGAAATCGATTTAAACCTAATTGAATAAAATAAAATAATTAAACCTACCTAGCATAACTTCGCATTTTGTATTCCGCAGTCGCTTGTAGGATCTAAAGCCCATCATTTTAGCAAATTAATTGTTTACCGTCCTTTAATCAAGAAAAACCATTGGTTCCGATTGAGAGCGGAGAAAGGATCGCACAATTCCCGATATGGAACTACCCTCGATAGCCGCCCGCGTACAACTAATACATATGCGTTGTAGTAGTTATATGGAGCAGGGGCTGGCTATTAGATGTAATTAGATTTCTAAACAAGCGACGCCGTCATCCCCGTCAAAGTTGGCGATTGACGACGGCGTCGACGAGAGCGCCGTCGACATAAAGTTTCGTAGTAAACCATGTCGTAAGCATCCCTTCTCTATGACCAATCAAATCACCACCGTTAAGGTGGCAAAACCGCTACATATATAGCCGCTCTGGTCGCTATCGAATCATATAGTTTTGGTTATCCAAATTTGCAAATTTATGGGTGAAACGGTGCTTAGCAGCTCAGGGAATTTAACGCGGAAAAGCAGTTTCAGAAGGTATGAATTATCCTAGAAAATATCTAGTGGTAGATTTAAAGAGACAGCAGATGTAGCAATAAATGGACAGAAAGTTTTTTTTTATCTTTTTCCGCTAATTAGCAAGCGAGTGGTTAATATTTGATCGAGGTTTTTTTATTCATATTTGACTTAATTAATGGCTATTCGAACAAATCTTTCGTCAAAATATAAGTATTTTTTTTCTCTAATTTTCGGTAGCTTTGGAAATTTTCTAGGGGTTATAACAAAGCCGCAAACTGCTTGACTAGTTTTTGAGAATTTTCCACACCTCTCGATCTTTCCCAATGTTTTCGGCTAAAGCACGTGGCAAATAAGTCAGATCTTAGTCCATCTATTCTGTATCAGATGTCGCGAAATTTGCAGTGAATTTAGATAAGCAAAACTATGTAGATTCGCTAGCTACCAGAGCGGCTATATATTTAGCGGCTTCGCCCCCTTAATACGCAGACAACTATCACTTCATACGTCATCTTCTAGGGTTGCTTTTTTTATATATCGGCAAACATTTTAATAAAACAAACAAAGCATCGATTGCCGGCTGGATGAAGCCAGATTTACGTCTTGAATTGAAAGCAGCCAGATCATTTACATAATAAGTAAGTGGTGCAAACATTTTTAGGTAAAAGCATTCAAATCTACACCTCGTTTTCTGTAGCACTTCAAAGTTTGTTCGGCAAATTTTAAGTTAATTAAATGTGTCAGAATTTTTGCAGGAGATGCAGGGCTTAATTGTAATTACATTTTAACTTGTATTTTAATGTAAATTAATGCAGACATATTGCTATAAGTAACAAAGAAGCTCGTCTGCTTCTGCAAATTATGTGTCTTGCAATGAGCGAGTAATTTGCGTTAATTATACAATAGCCGAGATACTGTTTCTTTTAGAGGGTGCTTTTTTTAGACTTTGTCCTGGATTTACGCAAGAAATAATTGACTAATTTTATATAGTTACGTTTAATCCGATTGAATTTGAATTCCTAACGAAAATGCTACAGATATTTAAAACACAAGGCTTTTGTTGTGCGGGGTTTTTAATCCACTTCCCGTGAACGGATTTTGATTTTTTTTTATGCAAAGCTTGTATAAAATTTGCAGATGAGTCATTACTTTATTTGGTATTTAGCAGAAGAATATTTCCATTTTTTGTAACAATAATGCAAATTGTAGCGCGCGGTGCCACGAGGTCGGTGGGCGCACTGACTCGGCCCCTTCCTACGTAAATGTACCACTATTTTTGGTGCAAGGGAATTTGAAAAACGATCGCGGCCATCACTATTCCTGCCACAGATTCGATAAAATTAAGGACACGAAATCACTGTGCAAATTTATGCGGGAAACGATGCTTAGCAGCTCAGGGAATTTAACGCGGAAAAACAGTTTCAGACACTATTAATTATCCTAGAAAATATCTAATGGTAGATTTACAGAGAGAACAGATGTAGCAATAAATGGACAGAAAGTTTTTTTTATCTTTTTCCGCTAATTAGCAAGCGAGTGGTTAATTTTTGATCGAGGTTTTTTTACTCATATTTTACTTAATTAATGGCTATTCGAACAAATCTTTCGTCAAAATATAAGTATTTTTTTTTCTCTAATTTTGGGTAGCTTTGAAACGTTTCTAGGAGTTATAACAAAGCCGCAAACTGCTTTACCAGTTTTTGGGAATTTTCCACACCTCCCGATCGTTCCTAATGTTTTCGGCTAAAGCACGTAGCAAATAACTCAGATCTTAGTCCATCTATTCTTTATCAGATGTCGCAAAATTTGCATTGAATTTAGATAAGCAAAACTATGTAGATTCGCTAGTGTCTGAGCGGCTTTATATGTAGCGGTTTCGCCCCCTTAATGATAATACGATATGTTTTTAATAGTGTATGTGAAATACAAAGCTTTGAAAATTTTGAAAACCAAGCAAAATAATAATTTGCATACATCACATTCAATCTACGAAATTGAGCAGAAATAATCCAATACAAAATATTTATGCAAATTAAAAATGGAAATGCCAAAAATATTATGAAACTCCTAATTTAATCCAGTCTGATATTTAAGCCGTTCATTGAATCCTCAATTTGCTTTACCCGACTTTCTGACTTCTGTCTACCCCTGTTTAGTTTAAATTTCGCACAATAATATTTATTTGCGAATATTGCTGAATTAACCAATTTAAAATGCCATTTATAATTAATGTCATTTAAGTGAATTTATAATTCACAAAAACTATAAACTCCAATATCATTATGTCAATTTAGTTAATATTCCGATAAACAAAGTTTCCCAAAATTCCGTGTACATAAAATGGCTTTGGGATTTGAGATCCAAATTAATCGATTGCCCCCTCGATTGGCTCAAATTTACTTATATATGAAATTGCTTCATTTGCCCGTGAGAAGAGTTCAAATTTCTTAACCATTTTTTTTTTTTGTATTTTGGAAATGGTATGGCGGTACAGATGACATTTGCTATGTCGATTAATCAATAATTATTTTTTCCTACAATCGCATATAAAAGTAAGCCTTTGTGCTTCCATTTGACAACGAAAAGTTGGCGTTTTCCGAGAAGTTGTCACTTTCCCGCTCTAGATCTTTTTGCTGACTTTCTCGCTCGCTAAATCAAAACAATGCAGTAAAACAATAGTTTTTGTTTTTATAAATTAGCGTTTCTTGGTTACCGATGATATAATCACGTTTTTATTTGTTGTCAAAATATTAATTTTACATTTTTGCAACAAAAATTCAATTTAAAATCGATTGTAGGAAAAATCTTGTGTGTATTTCGAGCGCAAAGTGTCTTTGTTGCTCTCGCCAGATTGTCGTGCTCCGCTATCGCGTCGCACGACAACATTCTGGCTCGCGCGACAAAGTATCACTTTGCGCTCTTAATACACAAATAGCTATTTTGCAATTTGCGATTAAAATGACATCTTTTTAGTTGCCATTTTTGATATTGAAACAGCCTTCTTTTTTTTATTGTTCTAAAAAAAGCGTGAAAAAAAGACTTTTTTTCACTCTTTTTCTACTTTTTTTGATTCTTTTTACTTTTTTTCATTATTTTAAAAATTGCTAAAAGCGTGGCAAAAAGTTATAAAACCGCAATGTTTTATTTATTAACAATATTAATTGTACAATTAGTAAGATTATTTAACTAAACAAGAACATATAAGCCACATTTCCATTAAATTTGAGTTAGCAAACACTTCTATTCGATTTGAATGCGCTGTATTAATGTGACGTATTTTTGAATGGAGTAAATTTAACTTCTGGGTCACACAAACAACTAGATCGAAAATCGACTTACATCGAATGCGTCAATGAATCAAAAATCAAAATAAAAACGTTGAATAAAAACATTAAGCAAACAATCAATATCAATTGGTTTACTTACCTTATACCAATTTAGCAGGATAACATCTTTAAACTGAACATAAACCTTTTTAAAACATTAATATGAATGTTTGATGTAGGTTGATACTATTGACACTTCCTATTGACAGTTGTTTGTTTGACTCAAGAGTCAGTTTTACCCCAACAAAAATTTCGTGGCTACGTCATCACTAATACAGTGTATGTGAAGGAAGCTGTTTGATTTTTCGTTCCTAGGGGCGATTTCAATTGTTTTATCAATGCTTGCTCTAATTAATAACAAATTAAGCTTGAATCAAGCAACCGATTGTCATCTGATTATTAACTAATCTTTAATATTTTTTTTATTTTAATTAAAAATTGCAAAAAATAGTGTATACAACACGAGCAAAATTAGTTATTTTTTCACTTGTCGTATTGTCCAACTCGGCTGACGCCTCGTTGGACAAATTTACGACTTGTGAAAAAATAACTTACATTTTGCTACTTGTATAAATAACTACTATCGGAGTAATAAGTTTTGACCCTCTTTTTTAAAGTGTCATATTTTGAAAAGTATTTGCCACATTTTGATAATTTAAAAAAAAACTGAAATTGTGTTGTGTTGTGCATGTATGTAATTTTTTTTAAAATTTTCACATTCTTAATTTTCCAGCAATGTATGAATATATCTAAAAAAGCACGGATTTTTTGTACCTTTTTCGATATTATTAACTTTAAATGTAAGTTTTATAAAAATTATTACATCTGATGACTTTAGACTTTAAATACAAATAAAGTATATATTTCTGTACAATATACAAGAAAAATTGAATCAATTTGATCAGTAGTTTTTTTTTAAATAAATAAATTATGACCCTATGTTTTCTCAGCTATTCATAGAGCTATCAACTTGAACTTTAAAACTCGAATAGTTTTGCAGATAAACTTATAGAACAATAATCAATAAAAAGAAATTTTAAAAATTCTAAATTATGGCCACAATACTAAATTACATTTACTAAAAAAGGAAAACTGCACTTGTTATTTGCGGGGAAGCGGAGCGATGAAACGGCATATGATTAAATGGCCCCCTCCAAGGCGCAGCCATTATCAAGACGAAGCGGCAAACATATTATTACTTTCAGTGCATTTTACTTTGATATTATTAATCAAAGCTTTTTTAATATTTTTGTTTTTTAAATATTAACTTTTAAAATTAATATTAACTTTATTAACTTTATCGAATACAAGGCCTTGGATTATTTTGATTCAGCCGCACTTTTTAACATCCCTTGGTCTACAGCTGTGTGTCAGTGCAAACAGTCAGTGGAAACAGTCAGTGACAGTCAGTTCTTGGGTGCAATGTTTCGGCATTTTCACTATTTTAATCAGATTAATCAGATTTAATCGAAATGAATAGTTGAAGCATGTTTTGTAAACACAGATAATATAAACAAGCCGCAAGCGCGCTATTGTGTACGGCGCTATAGGTTGCTATCTTTCTCACATCGCACCGTAAAATTAAATCTACAATCACTCGATTAATTAAACGAATTTTTGATTTATTTTTTTAGAAACGTTTTGATAATATAGTGTACTTCAATTACACACAAGAAATTTTGAAATCGGAAATCTAATAAGAAATATAACAATAATGCATTTATTATTAATTTATTAAAAATATACACATAGTAGAAAAAATTTTTTTGAACAAATATAAATATAAAGATTTTGTTTTCATATGTTTGAAGTTTCGTGAATACAATGCTATTTTTAACAAAAATACAGTGAATTGAAACACTGCAATTTTTTACGGCTGTTAAATTAGGTACTTTTTTGCACATTTTAATTTTTTAAAAAAAAAACTATAAGAGTAAGATGTTTGATTTTATTACACGACATTTATGAATAGTCCATGCAAATCATATAAAAATTTCATAAAATTTTGGCTCCTACGTTTAGAAATATAACTGTTTAAAAAAGAGGGTCAAAACTTATTACTCCGATAGTATTTTTTTAGAAATTGGATGTTTAGTGTCTACTTTTTAGTATCTGGTGATATTTTTTTAAGTTTTCAAAATAATTTTAAAAACAAAAAGTCAAAAAATAATTTTTGTTAACAAATTTTCTCACGGATAATTTGCGATATCCATAAATTGGCTATTTACTATTACAGCCGAAAAACTAATATAGTAAAATTGATAAAGTGCAAGAAAACTGCAGCGAACGTAACCGACATTAGTGATCAGAAGAGGTCCTATACTCTTGCACAATCTCTCCGCACTCACCGGATGTTTCGTGAACTGTGAACTAACTAGAATTTTTTTTAAATATTTTGACCTCTTGTAAGAATAAGAATAAATATATATTGGATCAAACAGGTACAAAAAAATGCTTTAAAGAAATTCGTAGCTTTCAACTCAAATGTAAGAAAATATAATCTGGAATAAAATTAGAGTAGAAAACAAAGGTTTACCATAAATTGTAAGAGATAAACCTAAAAAGTGAATAAGTACACGGGACTTTAGTTCATATCGGCAAGTTTTTGGTTTGATCCCTTAGAATCCTTAGATCGAAACCTTTTGTAAAAGAATCTATTCAAACTTTTTTTTTGCATTACATAGAGGAATTATATTTTTCCATATTGAACTTACAAACTTTATCGACGACAATGAAAATAGTTGTAAAGCGTTGAATATCTCTAACAGTATCAAAATGCATACAAATATAAAATACGATCAAAATTTCCAAGAAGTAATGCGAGGGCAGTTCCGGGGTAGTTGGGTGTTTCGACGGAGTGGAGTTTTAACGGGTATTGCCCCTCTAGAGAAGGGGTCAGTCCCGAACATCGTGCGTAAATGCATTTCTCCACTCCTACAAAAAAGGGTCGATTTGATCGTGAGCTCTACGCCACAACGACATTACAGCATGTTATTACCAACAACTCAGTTTTTCAAAAGTAAACACATCTAAACTAAAAATCCCAGGTACCTAAACGATGCCAATTATATATTTACAAAACTTTTTATCGACCTTAAATTAATTTGATTACGTTTTATTACGGTCGTGACGTAGAGTGGAAACGACAAAATATACCCAAACGACCAAATATAATTTAAACTTTACATATAGTGCTGCTTTCGTTCAATTTATATTATTAAAACTTATATTTTAAAAATTAGCAGTAACCACACAGTGCAAAGCAATTTTCGGCTGTATATTTTGGAAATCTTCATTACTACGTTGAAAAAAAATCAAATTTCATAATGTATGAATTGAATAGAATATTTGTCTTTCATTGTGAAATGCTAGGAATAATATCATATTGTCATAAGTTTCTATGACATGTACTTTTTATTGCAGGTGTATTACATATTAGTATTTAGATGTAATAATTGTTTAGCAAAGTTCGTCTGTTTTCTCATGAAAATGTTAAATTCAGGTCATCTGTTTTTACCTCGGTTTTTACTTACTCAGTTAGAGTGTGTCATAACTATACTGCAATATTAATGCATTTTTTTGCATATACATTAGTATTGAATCTATTTCAGTTTTAAACAAAAATAATCTGTCAGTAACAATGCAGCACAATTTTCAGTTTTTTTTTTCTAGCAAAAAAAATAGCCACTTTATTCGTTTAAATCAATAAAATGTACAACTCCTATTGGCTAGTTAAATATGAATTGGATTGTCACATCAATCACGTTGTCTAATGTCTACTAAAAATCAAATATAGTGGAAGTCTACTATAATATGTAGTGCAAGATCTGATGGAAGATTTCCGAAGATGGCGCAACAAACGCTGCGCTGCTCTATTTAATAACATAGTGTAATCCCGCGCCCAGAATCGACATACACCTCGACATACACCCATTCCGTCGAATATGAACAAAAATGAGAAAGTATTTTCAATAATTTTATAAATGTCTATAAACAATTACTTCTCTCGTAGAGGAAGTATTGTATTCATGAAAAACATTTTTGTTTCAAATTTCACTTTTTTCTACTTTATAGATTGCGTACATTACGAAAATCATATTCACTAATTTCCGTCTGTCGGTCGGTCTGTTCGTTTCTTTAAACCATGATATTTCAGAATCTACTGACCGGATTTAAACATAATTTTCGTTCTTTTTTTCTACATAGTTGATATCGAAAAAAAAAAGTTTATAAAATTCTCAAAGACCTGCGCATTATAGGCGAAAAACATGCTAAAAATGACAAAATCGGTAGATCCACTTAATCTTCTAAAGTTGGGGGCCGATTTTGACCAAATATTGAACATATGTATCGTGTATACCCCAAGTGGTGAATGCTTTGAAAAAATCTGGAGTTTTTTACAGGGTTGAATTTTTATTAAGGGTTGAAGAGTCAAAAAGTTGTAAAAATGCATAATTTGCAACGTGAATACCTGCCAGGAGGAATATTTGATTTGAACCAAATTTGGCATACATATTAGGAATACATTAAAGAAAATGCTGGTGAAAGTTTTATCCCCTAAAAATAAGCCCTTCTGGCCTGTTGGTCCTTTAAATTAATGGTTCTAAAAATTGACGGTGTTTGGATTGTTATATGTCAGCATCACCCAGCACTTTCCATCAGTAATTCTATATATATTTACATAATGAGTGATCAAAAATAATTTACGACCCTAACTACACACCCCCACCCCCCAAATATACAGTTTGAGTCATATAGATCGGATTTTCTTCATATTATATTTCTACTATACATTTAAAACAAATTTACGAATAATCTAATTAAAAATAATATGCGACTCCTTATTTTACAACTTCAACCCTTAATATACCCTGTACAGTCAAGATGCTCGGATTTCTTTTAAATTTGGATTCCGTAGTAATTTTAACTTAATTAACTTATTATTATTAATTAACTTATTAACTATTTAGTTCATTAAATTAAAATTAAGCTAAAACCCACATATCACAATTATAACTCTTAATACACCCCTCACAGTTTGGTTTGTCAGATTTCTTTCAAATTTGTTTTCTATTAATAAATTTAAATATAATTTCAACTAGTTTAATCAATAATAGGCTAGAATCCTCAATTGATGTTTTTAACCTTTAACACACCCCTTACACTAATAGTGCTAAGATTTGCTTAAAACATTGTTTTATATTGGTAATTTTAAATTTTGCTTCAAATAGTTTCATTAAAATAGAGTACCTACAACAAAATGTTCACTTTTTAATCTCTTCATACACAAGTTTCAACTTGATCGCTTAGATTTGTTTCAAATTGGGTTCCTGGTTAAAATTTAAAAACCACTTTTAAATAACCCGATAAAAATTTTCCAGAAAAGATGCCTAAAAATTCTAAAAAAATTAATAAGAAATTTTAACATAGCAACGAGAGAAGTACTGTGGAATGTCATTTATTTCCAGCAAATTTATTTATATTTATTAATAAACATCGATTGTTTTGTTGTGAAACCATGGCAATACATTCCATAAAATAAATAATGAAAAAATTTAATAAAATGGCCAAACTGACAATGTTGAATTAATTTTTTTGTAATTAAATTACGACAGTCGTACAAAATTGTTTGAATAATATTTAATAGTATTACTATTTAGTAATAATAATATGATACACAGACAAAATTCATTTTAGAGTTTAGCTTAGAATAAATCATATAATTAATATTCTGATATCGTGATTTAGATAATCTTTAGCAATTTAGAAATAAATGTTACCAATGCATGTTGCATGTTACTGCACTCTTCAATGCAAGATCATACTATTATAGCAATTTAATAAACTAGAAGTTATGGAGTAATTACATCGAATTTCAAGTGTGGGTGTCTGGTTTCATGCATAAACCCATTCATTTTCCTTGACACAACTTGATTTATTTTTGAGCTGATTTAGGATCGAACATTTCCGTTAATGTTAACATTTACAATAGCTTCCACTATATTTTATATGAAGGCAGGGAGTAAACACGTTAAAAGTGCTGCTGCTTCCGTTCGTTATCATGATAAATATATATTTGTCGACTTGTCCGTTTTTTATTTACTCTTTGCGACTTGGCGGAATTATTACTATTTTTAACTTTATTAAAGAACGTCGTACAGAAAATACAAAATAAAACTTAGGGCCAATAGAAAGAAGTGAATTTATAACTGTCAATTCTGTGAAGCGATTGTATAAAGTGAAATAGAACGATGGAAAAAATTCAGCCGTATTTTGAAAATGGGAGAGCTAGTAAAATGTAATGAAATAAATTGAAAAAAATGATTTAAGATTAGTTCCTTCATGAGCCAATAATAATAATATTGGTAATAATTTTAAATAATAAATAAACGAGTTAATCAAGTTAGTTGATGAGTTTCTTTACATTGAGCTGATTTCTCGGTTGATTCGATTTGGCTATCGCGTGTGCGATTACATGAAGATACAGAATCTTCATAATTCTGTTCATGATCTTCACAACTTTAGAGTTTCTATTACCAACCTTAGATTACAAGAGAAATGTGATGTATAAAAAAAATATTAAAATACTTTAGTTTGAAATTTTCTCGGAAATTTTCTATTTTTAAGGGCACGAAATCACTGTGCAAATTTTTGCGTGAAACATTGCTTAGGAGCTCAGGAAATTTAACGCGGAAAAACAGTTTCAGATACTAGTAATGATCCTAGAAAATATCTAATGGTAGATTTAGAGAAAAAACAGATGTACCAATAAATGGACATAAAGTTTTTTTTTTATCTTTTTCCGCTAATTAGCAAGCGAGTGGTTAATATTTGATCGCGGTTTTTATTCATATTTTACTTAATTAATGGCTATTCGAACAAGTCTTTCGTCAAAATATAAGTATTTTTTTTTCTCTAATTTTCGATAGCTTTGGAAATTTTCTAGGGGTTATAACAAAGCCGCAAACTGCTTTACCGGTTTTTGAGAATTTTCCACACCTCTCGATCTTTCCTAATGTTTTCGGTTAAAGCACGTGGCAAATAAGTCAGATCTTGGTCCATCTACTCTTTATCAGATGTCGCGAAATTTGCAGCGAATTTAGACAAGCAAAACTATGTAGATTCGCGAGCGACCAGAACGGCTATATATATGTAGCGGTTTCGCCCCCTCAACGACAGAAAACTTTGCTATATGTAAGACTCTCTAATATGACATAAAAAAGGCTGCTATATTGAGTATTTAAATTCCCGATTGGCGGCGCGCAGTGGCTGCTTTTGAAACTCACTCCTTCACTTTCTTTCACTCCTTCACCACTCGGGTGCGTTTGTTTACGTATTATTATACCACGTGGTTATACAGGGTGTTTCTTTGGTGGCTGCAAATGATCCAACTAAGGTAATTTACCCCGATTTCCCTTAAAGTTTTTCACATCAAAAATATATGTCATGTAAAATTATTAAATATGATCTAAAAATGTCAATTGTCATATTTTAGTATTTTATTGCTGATTTGGAATAAAAATATTAACATGAGCAGAGAAGTGCCGTAAATTATCATTTCCAGCATCTTTTTGTTACTAGTGTAGAACTTAATAAGTGGTTCTCAAACTAAACTTTTTCGTGTCATCAAAGAAACACTACAGAGTTCAAAATGCACATTTTTTATTAAGAGTGGAAGAAAATGACTCTATTAGTGATACTCAAAAAATAGTTAAACACTCATTTTTGTCATATCTATTTCGTTTTTACGCTGTCTAACTGGAATGCATGCTATTCTTATGGAAAAATCACTGCCACTCGGTGTAAGGTCCACAGGAAAACTAGTGAATCAATTTTAAATATTTAAACTGATATACATTCTAGAAACATTAATCTACTCTTTTAATGGAACAAAGTTTTTATAGTTCATTGTAAAAATAAGATACAGCTACTCAAAGTTAATATAGTTGATATTTCAAATACAAAATAACATAAATGACACTTTGTCCATTGCAATCACAGATAAATAAATTCAGATTATATATCAGTTTAAATATTGAAAATTGATTCTTTAGTTTTTAAGATTGTCGTACACCCGATTTGAATTTTTGTATCATATTTTGAACAAAAATCATCGTTAGAGTGCCTGTTCTAGTGCTCGGTAGATGGCTATACGGACGCTCAAACGCAAGATAACTTCGAAGATGGCTGGTTGCGTCTCATTTCAACACATGCAAATATATATATACTCCAATTCTAGTCTCATGCTAAAATTTGTGAATTAATTCTAATAAAAGAGATGAAGGGTATCGTTTGTCGTTTCCACAATTTGCGTTTACCGTTAGCTTTAAAAAGTCCTCTCAATTAAACTGAATCGGAAAATAATCGGTACAGGTTTTTTTTTGAAAATTATTGGTATAATCTGTTAAATCAATCTATATCGAAGCTGAGCTTATAGATCACCCTGTACTATGAATATGAAATATCACTCGAAAAAGAATGACACACTTTTTACCTCGCTTTTTACGTTTTTGCAATATAGCATAGGATTGCATTTGAATAGAAACTCAATAAATAGCAGACCGAAAATATTGATTAGTTGTCTGAACTAGAATCCGTCTGTCAGCTAGCATATTCCGTTTACATTTAAGGGATGACAAGCTGATATGCAGTATGGCTTGACAATCCCCAATGCAACAAGATAATAGCTTTATTATAGATTAGAGACATGCTAAATACAAATCATATTTTCATCCCGTAAAAGTCAAAGCATACTAGATATATGACATCTCGCTCGACATTGAGCTTAAGCATATGTCTGTTGTCAAATTCAATATGTCCATATACCAATTCTGTTGCGACAATTTTATTTTGTAGAGCTAAAACAACTTTGAACTTCGTGCTTGTCTCTTATGTTCCAGAGTGCTCAGATTATGAAATTGATATTCGTTCATTATCTCGTTCATTATCGTGGGTCTGTCTCTCTTGATTTTAAATGAATTAATCTTCAAAGCGATTAAACCACTCAGACCTAAATTTGGTACATTTGTTTGTTGTCCTTTGAAGGACGAAAAGGACCAAGGAAAAAAATCAGTAAAGAAATCTCTAGTATTACCCATTACTCCCCTATTACTCTCCGGAGAAAATGAAAGGATTGTGATTTGAAATGCGCTATCCTGACTGGTTCTAATTGTGACGTAGTTTTCTCACAAAATTGCTTCTAATTTGATTTCTATTAAAGGTTGCTAAAAAAATTTATTTGCTAGTCGATCGTAAACGCCATTTATTGAATCAATAAAAAAACAAGAAAACAAGTTAATTATCTTCGAGATTATCTTACTAGCTAGAGTAATTACTTCTCGTGTCACTAATTTTGATAATATTTGAAAATTGATTTTTATTATTACTATAAAGGAGCAATCGAACGAGCAATAGAATAACAGAAAGGCAACTTTTCTGAAACATCTAAGAGGCGTTTTATTGTCCATTTTGACCAAAATCTTACAGATAATCGTAAAGATTAGAATCGTGACATTTTATGTCAATGGCCCTTTCCGATAGCAACCTTCCAAGGCCTACGGAATGACTAACAAATAAAGTATTGTATCAAACCCAGCGGCAGGCAACTGTTTTTACTGCCTCGAAAAAGTGACTGGCTCGCCGCTCGCCTGGTCGGCTCGCCAGTCATTTCCACTTTTCAGCAGTTTAAAACTGTTATACCTGCCTCGCAATGTAAAATACTATTTACTTGTTTTCGTAATAGCTTTTACTGCCTTATCTGCCACTATTAGCCGTTTATCAAGTTTCCGACCTAGCAGGCAAGTCCATTTCCGTCACATTTCAAAATAGTCCAATATATTAAAAAACATGTTTCATAAGACCAATTTTATAGCACAAGTTCAAGTTTAAAACGCAACCCGAAGAGGAGCATTTTAAAGAATGAGTGAAATAATTTGACTTATGAAACACGCTCTTTATAATATTTTATTTAAAATCATACTCGCAATCATATATGTAATGACACAATTTCGGTATTTTTAAAAGATTGAAAATGACACATTGTTGACTTTTACTTTCCTCCCTAGGGTGAAAAGTGTTCACTTTCCGCCCAAGAGAACACTTTCCAACCTTGAATTTCCATAGCACCAACACAAAAAAACAAAATTACCAGCTTGATATTGATCGGAATTTTGTTTATTTACAATCATATATGTAATGACGCAGTTTCTGTATTTTTGAAAGTTTGAAAATGATACATTGTTGACTTTTACTTTCCTCTCTAGGGTGGAAAGTGTTCACTTTCCACCCAAGAGAAGACTTTCCAACCTTGAATATTTCCATAGAACCAACACAATAAAACAAAATTACCAGCTTGATATTGATCGGAATTTTGTTTTAATGTTGGTTTGACGGTTCAAAACTTCAGAAATTTAAATTTATTATCAATTATTTTTAATTTTATGTATAATTGTAAATAAAATAGTATACAAACCTCGGTGGAAAGTTTCATTACTGTCTCGAGAAATAGTTGACCTCGGCGCTTCGCGCCTCGGTCAACTATCTTATCTCTCGACAGAAATGAAACACTTTCCACCTCGGTTTGTAATATACTATTTCATGTAGGTTTGCCGGTTCAAAACTTCAGAAATTTGAATTTATTATCACTTATTTTCGCTTTTATGTATGATTATAAATAAAATAGTATACAAACCTCGGTGGAAAGTTTCATTACTATCTTGAGATGTAGTTGATCTTGGCGCTTTGCGCCTCGGCACAGATAAGGTTATATACAGATGTGCCATCGGATAGGGCAAAGTGTTTCGCATTTTTATATTGCCAACGCCCGACTAGAGAGGGCTTTTTTTAGTATAACGCCGGCCACGGAGGGGCGCTGTTCTGGTACAAAGTCTATCCTATGGTAGATGGCGTTGCAAAATAATATAATACTCTAATAACGTAATATGAAATCATCTTCATATGGCCCAAACCACACCAAACCAACAATTACAACAGTTACAATTTAACAGTTGCAACCTTACGTCCAGATACAGTTTCTAAAACCATCCGTTAAATTATAATGTGATTACAGTTTTCTTTCAAAACAAAATGAAATAAACTATGATATAAAATGCATACTCCTAGATGTAGGCAATATAAAATACACGCGGGTTGAGGGGAACTGATGGGTAGCGAAACCAATTTTAACATTAGACCGCCTATCTGTTATACTTATCTGTGGCCTCGGTCAACTATCACATCTCTCGACAGAAATGAAATACTTTCAACTTCAGTTTGTAATATACTATTACTGCATTAAAGTCAAGTCGACTGCGTTCTGACCTGTTGTATCGAATGCGCTAGACGTACTTTTTTATTGCTACGCTGTGCCAGCGCATTACAGTATATGCTAACAATAACAGGAACGTACGTCTGCCAGCGCTGCGACATGACTTCCCAAATTTTATGAATACTATCAATGTGAATGACAAAGAAGTTACATGCACGTATGTCTTTCGTATTGTTGTCGTTCAGTGCCGTCGTATGAATATAATCTTTTATTTTTGTATTGGCGTGTCGCTGCTGCTTGAAAGACATTCTACATTCTACGCTACTGGTAAAAATTCTACATGGCCTTCAATTGATTTGGTGCAGGCGGAATCAGCTGAGAGCCCACAGGTCAGAACAAAATAGGTTGCACTATATCTGCCACTATTTATCAGTTATAATTGGTAACATTAATAAACAGACAGTGACAGATTATTATAAATTTCCGAATTTTTTTTTTAGTTTTTTGACACATTAAATAATTTTATACTCACTACCAACATTACAAAAATAAATAACCCTACGGCTATTAAAGCACTCCTTTTTCTATTTCGACACTACTTTTGGTGCTGGTACTTTTTAAGACGTAAAATAGATAAAAATACTTATTCAACCCTTTAGAACCGTTATAAACTCGATTATAACCCTAATATCATCTTGTAAATTGTAATATATTTAATTAGACTAATGTCTAAAAAACGAAAATATTTGTAAAATTCAATATACTGTGGTTGCGCTACTACATACAATATATTGAACTTTGGCATTTCCGCATTTAGAAATCATTAGCGCATGTAGTGTGAACCACCCTGTTTTAATTCCCTATCACATTTTGAATACTACATGATCGAAAACGAAAAATTGAAAAGCCCATGCGTCAATACACTACCTCCAAGCATAAGCTAGTAGGTAGGTAGGTCGGTAGGTATCGTTGGGTTGGTTCATTTCGTCTTCTTTGATGAAATAGGAAATCAATTATTAAAAATAAATATAAGAAAATCAATTTGAAGGAAACGACGGTCGGTCGGTCGGTTGGACTTGCGTCACTAGCATTCATATGAATGCACTTTTCACATAATAGAAAACATATATTAATATTATTAATGCACACGCAATGAAGTAATTAAATCTTTCATCGTGTACAAACCGCTTTTTTGTTTTGTCTAGTAAATCTAATTTGAAAATGTAAAAATACAAAGCGTGACCGGTTTATTTATACGCTGGCACAGCAGAAAAAAAAATAAGAAAACAATCCCCTTATGGTATAAATATAAACCCGTTTTGTAGCGTAGCGTGTGCCGCAAGGTTAGTAGTGGATTGCTATATAGAAAATACGTACGTCTTATGCCCCAGTCCATCATTTTACCACAAGAACTAAAACCATAACAGCAGCAGTCACATTTTCACGGCCCCGGTCAAACAAAAAAGCGCTTTTAAAAATCGTTGTAAAATTGGTCCCGTTCCACGACAAGCAAACGGCTTGGTGCCATTGCGACCGAACGAACAAATACGAATCGTCTTGTGGTAAGTCAAAGACATAAACAAAGATGGTATAAAGCGAACACCCTCGCACGGCGTTTCGCCGAGAATGACGCACTTTAACCTCTTGGATGTGCATCGAAGCATGCGCTTTGCCTCTCTTCTATTCACTTTGTGTCTTTCCTAAACCGTCCTTCTTTGCATGCATTCGAACTGAACGCGAGGAGACGATGTTCTCCGGCAATCCGGCATACTCCTCAAGTCCTCAAGAGGTTATTATACGTGCACTTGTAGTAGTATGAAGAGGAGTTGAAGGAACAACACGAACGTAGCAGATTGTTGCGCTTACGATGCTCGAACAATGTTGTTTTTTTTTTAATTCGATTTTTGCACTTGAATAATAAGGCTTTGTTATTGTCTTGAACACGGTAATTGCATTTATGTTGTTACAATTGCAGAAGAAGCAGAGAAGCGAAGAAAAGAAAAGTGGTGCGTGTGTGGGATGCATCAGACTCCAAAAGTTCTACAATTCGTTTTTATTTTCTTTTTTCGAATAAAACTAATTGAAGCAGAAGGTTTTTTTTTACCGAAACTGGGTCAAAACAAACAGTTTGCAAACTTTGATCTAATTGTGAATCAAATGGACATTAGTTGTTTGGAAATGTATTGTTGCCAAACTATTTTATTCCATCATTTTCCAGTCAATTTATTTCGAAACTAGAAGACAAGCATGCGCATCACGACATGTTGTAATATACCCTTAATGTTAAGGCATAAAACATTAGCTCAATCATAAAATGTTAAGACAGCCGATTATTGACTTGTTAATGGCGACCACATGGTAATAAAAGTTCTCACTTAAAGTCATAATATTTGTAACAGCGGTAATACAATATTCAATCATATAAGTTGGTTTGTATTTTAAGTGAATTTCGCGTCATTTGTCAGCACCCCGGCGCCTGCGCACTATAATCTCAAACATAGTGAGAGTGAGAAACATAACAGAGTGAGATTATAGTATTTCGTTCGCTAAGAAGTATTTATTAGTGATTATCCAGTGTTTTATCATTTAATTTAATTTTAAGGAACATTTATAGTTATAGATCGAATATAAGGTAAATCCAATTTAAAATAGTGGAAATATTAAAAATATTAGATATTTAAATATCTTAGCCTCTTATTTTACTATTTTGTTCGAACGCTCATGTTAACATGTAAATGCGCATGACACTGACCCATGCGCATTAACATGTTAACATGTAATTAGTTGACAATTGGTGACTAAGGTGGCCTTCAGTCCCCAATAACAAAACCTTTTTTTAAATTAATTTTATCCCAGGATATAAACTGCTGTACTCTTAATTACAAAATTAGGTCATACAAGCTGCATATTTAGCTGCATACCCATTTTAAAAAAAATTAGTGGTATAAATTCGATTAAATAAAATAAAAGTAACAGTGACAAATAAACGTTGCCTAATCTAACTAATTTGAATAATAAAAATGACAATTTTTATTATTAAGAAACAATTATTAAAAACCTACAACAAAGATTAATTATCATTAACATTTGTTTTTACAACAAAGAAAAAGTTATAAAAGAGAATATTTATAGATAAATGGAGAAAATTCAATTTGAACCGTACTGCAATGTATTGATCTATTTTTAAACAACAAGAAACATTATTTAGATTGTACACTTTTTTGCTTGTATGATCTAATTTTGTAATTAATGGTACTACTAATTGCAAAAAAAGTAGTACACATCTATATTTAGTTGCATACTCATTTCCAAGTGGTGTAAACACAGAATTAAATATTACCAACAGAAATATTTCTATTACAATTTTGTTTCTATTATTTACCTTTTAATAAATGTTAATTAATATTAGATTGCATTTTTACAACCAACTAATGCTATAGAATGCTAAGTTAAGAATGATAAGTTATTAAAAAATTAATTTTACATATATTTGCCATCTATTATCATATTTTGGAACTAATAGACTCTGACTTACATGTGGCCATTTTGTTCTTTCCCCCCTTTTTTGCAATCCATAGTACATATATCAAACTTAACAGAAAAAAAAGACTATAATCAACAATTTAAGAAGAATGGAGCTGTCTACATATTTTGTTTAATTTATTTTTTTGCACTTCTATTAAAAGTCTTGCAAACATTTATCTTATTTTACTTAAAACAATATATATTTAATAAGAAATAGTTGAAGTTTAATAGATGAAATTCATTGTTATTAAAATTTCAACTATTTCGTATTAGATATATATTATGTTAAAGGATTTTTTCTTTCTCTATTCTTAAAGGCACCTGTTTTCTGAACCCATTGATATGTCACACATCAAAATCGGAGAAAAAATAAAAGTGAATTAGATCTGATCATTTTCTAGCGAAATGAAAATTCCTCGCTCCTGCACGCGATAAATTATAATGGAGATTTTCAATAGGTTGTACTAGTGCGTAGTAAGTATATCTTTATTATTTTTTTTCAACATGTTTTGATAACAAAACACAGACAAACGCTAACATAAATTTATTTCACATTAAATTTTGTGGTGCATTACTGGTTGCAAAGTCTCGACTAAGGATGCGTTAATTTCTTTTATATTAAATTATGGGAGTCGTAGTAAAAATCTTGTATAATATCAGTTAAAAGTAATTTCATTTTGTTCGTGGAGTTTCGTGATTCTTCTCAACTTACGAAAGGCTCGAAAGGCATTAAAATTTCAAATTTAAAGTGACATGACGTCACAATTTGAGGATGTCTTTTTCCACTATTCGACCAATAGATTTTGAAACCATAAAACTTGTTATATTTGCTGTTTATATAATAGACCTTAAAACAGAACCATCTTGTGTACATTTATTGCAATAACGTTTGTATGTTTGGTTGCATAACACAAAAATAATTTCCAAAAACCAACAAATTCAATTATTTGTTAAATAATTTGAAATTTTACAACATGTTTATAAACACCGGATTTAAAAGCCCAGATAAACTCCTTTAATCTATATTCGCTTTTAAAATAATAAAAATTTTAACTACTTCATTCATCAAAGAACCGATGTCAGATTCTCAGATTGTGTTAGATTAATATAACTTTTTTTCGACGAATAGAATTTAAATTATTAATAACAACTTGATAACAACTATTCAAGAATTTAGTTCCCATAGTGCGAAGTTCATAATAAAAACATACAGCATTACGCCATCTATACGAAGCTTAATGAACTTGAAATATCGGAAATACAGACTTCTACCAGAAACACACTATTCATACATATATCAACTCAAATATTTGCTAATTTAATAAACTCATAACAGTGCAAATAAACTTACCGGTATTAGGAGCGGTCATAAGTATAGATAAAGGACATTCGTCATCGTCTAGTACATATTCTGAATCGGGTGCTCCTGTTTGCTGTGTAACCTGGACAAGGCACCATTGGGAAGGGTCTGCTTTGCTTATTCCATATTTGTCCAGCATTTCACGCACAACTGCACCGGCACAATCCCGAATTGATAAGAGAAGCGTTTTGTAAGGCACATCTTTGCATAAGGCCTCTCCATATATTTTTAAGGTTCCACCTAAAAAAAAAAATACAACAAAAAAAATTAGAATTCAACCAGAAATAAAATATATTGTAATACGTTGGGTATTTAAATATATTTAAGGGCACGAAATCACTGTGCAAATTTATGAATTTATGCGTGAAACGTTGTTTAGCAGCTCAGGGAATTTAACGCGGAAAAACCGTTTCAGACACTATTAATTATCCTAGAAAATATGTAATGGTAGATTTAGAGAGAGAACAGATGTAGCAATAAATGGACAGAACGTTTTTTTTTTAATTAACAAGCGTAGGTAATTAGCAAGCGAGTGGTTAATATTTGATCCTGGTTTTTATTCATATTTTACTTAATTAATGGCTGTTCGAACAAATCTTTCGTCAAAATATAAGTATTTTTTTTTCTCTAATTTTCGATAGTTTTGGAAATTTTCTAGGGGTTATAACAAAGCCGCAAACTGCTTTACCAGTTTTTAAAAAATTTCCACACCTCTCAATCTTTCCTAATGTTTTCGGCTAAAGTACATGGCAAATAAATCAGATCTTGGTCCATCTATTCTTTATCAGATGTCGCGAAATTTGCTCTGAATTTAGATAAGCAAAACTATGTAGATTCGCTAGCGACCAGAGCGGCTATATATGTAGCGGTTTCGCCCCCTTAAAGGCCAACAAAGTGTAGATAAAGTACAGTATTGTACTCGCATATAATGGCAATTGTTCTCTTAGGTGATTTGCGTGAAACATCACCTGCGTAAATAATTGCTAACATTATATGCTTGTTCAATAATATACTATTATCTGCTAGTGTGTCACAATGACAGTATTATGAGTATCAATTTTAATGACAAAATGACATGCATTTTGAGATCCAATACTGATGAATTTCATTAGAGTCCTAGTACTCTAATGAGATTCAATCACAATTATTAAGTCTAAATCAAGACTTAATTCAAAACAGAAAAATCAAATCAAAATTCTTATAGAAAAAGAAGTCCTTTAAACTAATATATATTTAATAAGAAATAGTTGAAGTTTAATAGATGAAGTTCGTTATGTTATTAAAACTTCAAACATTTCTTATTAAATATATATTATGTTAAAAGATTTGTTTCTTCTCTATTCTTAAAGGCACATGTTTTCTGAACCCATTGATGTATCACACATCAAAATCGGATCAAAAATAAAAGTAAAATAGAAGCAAAACTGATGAATTTCTAGCGAAATGAAAATTGCCTTGCCCCTGCACGCGATAAACTATAATGGAGATTTTCAATAGGTTTCACTAGTGCGCACTAAGTATATTTTTTTCAACATGTTTTGATAATAAAAGATCGACAAGCGCTAACATAAATTTATTTCACATTAATTTTTTTTGGTGCATTACTGGTTGCAAAGTCTTAGCCTTGAAATTAAAATTAAATTAATATGCATTTTTAAGTTTTTTAAGTAACCAATTTACAACTTCGGATAAAATTTAATGTGTACCACACCATTAATAATTAGCTTTTTTATCACAGCTTTTTTATCACTTGGTCTTTATTACTTACTAACTTCCACACTCGTGATAAAAAATGCCCTTTAAATGCCAAAATTTTAATGCTTTGATATGATACACAAACAACTATAGTCCAAAATTTTGCCGAGTCTTGAATTGATTTGATTGTTTCATTACGTTCGTGGCGTAGAGATCAAGATCTAAACGTCATACTATATTACGAATCAAAATGTGACTTTACTCCATCACAATTTACTAGAGTCCTATTATTATGTTCTTTTACTGCTTATTTTAATTCCTTTATAAAAATATTTATTTATTTAATGCATACAAAAGAACTAATAAGTAATAATTAGAAAAGAATTACATTTTTTCCAATTTATTCAAGTGTAAATCTAGGTATATAATGAACCAGAAATAACAGTTTTCTATGTAGTTCAAAATAATTGATATTGCTCTTTCTAACCAATAGCAATAATAATTATCCCTATTATTAATGAGGTGTGAAAAACAGTTACTAAAAAATATTTTTAGAATATGTACATCCTACACTTTATGATCTCTGAACCAAATAGTTTTATAGTTTGTTTATATTATTTTTAATAGCAAAATATAAATGTACAATTTAAAAAAAGATTTTTTTTTGTAAATGTACGAATCCATTAAAATCTCAATCTCAATCTTAACAGTATCCGAATCAAAGCACTGCAGCATCAACATACTCGCAATGACTCTATTATGTTATTAAACAAATCGGCGGAAGTAAACTGAGGAATTTACATTCATCACCATCCCGTCACAAAAAAAAACTTAAGTGTCGTGACTTTGTAAATAATCTATCTGTGTGTAATTATTTCCATCATTGAAAATACCAAACAAACAATTATGAAAAAACAGCAAAACTATTTAATGATGGTGATCATTTTATGATTCATTTGTTGTACAATACGAGCGCTAGAACGATGAGAAAATGATATAAATTATCATTTGTTAAAGGTGCTAATTACTTTGGTACAAATGTTAATTAAATCGGATTTTAATGAATGAGAAATGAACTGACCTGTATCGGGTCCACCGTCTTTCGAACGAAACTGTTGCAGTTTCTTTTCCAACTTTTGTTGTCTTTGTCTTCTCATTACCGCTTCCGGATTCGAAATGGATCGGGTAAAAGATGTTTCCGGCAATTCTAAAAATTAAAAATGGTTGCAATTTTATAATTTATTATTATTTTATGTAGAATACCTTTGTATAGTTTTTCGGCCACGCCATCTTGCTTTTCGTTCATATCTCCATTTTCGCTTTTCATTCGGCTAAGTTTTTCTTGCTTCTTTAATTGCTTCTTTTCGCGTTTGGATAATTTTCGTCGAAAACTCGCGTTGGAATCCAATGATCCCATAGAGTTTACCTGAAATAGTACAAATTTTAATAAAAAATATCGGGACGCATTTGAACAAGCAGATACATGTAGGCAACCCATAAAACAAAAAAACGCGGAAATTACTAATTTATATAGTCAATTTAAGTCGATTGGCATATAAAATTATTTTTTAATAAAAGTGTGATTTTGAAATATGAACAAATTCAAAATGCGTCAAAAACGCCTTCAGTAGATAGGCGTCATGACAATTAAGAGGGGAGTTTCTCAAGTAGATGACCCCCATTACAATTTTATTTTGTAATATTCAGCTGAAATTGGTAAAAAGTTACTAATCCAATATTATTTTGCAAAAAACAATGGACAAGACAAGAACGTGATGTATTTTGTTTGTGAAATTGGATAGTGGTTACTTAGTTATTGATTTCTGAAGTTTAAAATTTATTTATCACAAATCATATTTCTAAAATGCATAATAACTTAAACAAGCATGTTAGAATATACCACTAAATTTTCAAACCATACTTTGCACTAATTAAAACAATAATTACAAAACAAGTTTGCAATTATACTTATAGATTGGTAACAACAATAGATGGCGCTAACAAATATTTCAATTTTATTATTTTAAATTTATTTATTTGCAGGAGCACCTATTTACATCTCCCAATTAGCTTCAAATTCACCTAACATTTCTAAACAAGTATTTTTCACAATCTTGATACTGTTTAAGTTGACCGATAGAGTTCTTTGCGTATGAAATATTTGTTTTTGCATTTGGCCAAGAGATAACGCTCTTCTAAAATTATACCTGTAATGTGGGTCATCTACTTTATGAAACGCCCGTCTTGAGAGTCCTTCACCAGCTGTCTCGAAGTTGTCTGCAACCAGCATTGCATCATAAAGAAAAGAGCGCGAATGCTTGACGAGAGCTTAGGAGAGAGTGAGAAAAATATATAATAAACACGCGTATTTATAATTACTGTATTTCGATTATACGTCAATGGTTTTTAATGAAAGTCATGTCAAAATATTCTGAAAAGATTAATCTGTTTTCCAAAGCTTTTTTTTAAATAATGGATAATTAGACATATTTGACAATCAAAATAAAATAACATAATTAATAATAATTAATTAAAATTATTCAAATTTAGTGAGCTTCTTGCCCTAGAGAATTTTTTTCTGAATATTTTGACATGATTTTCACCAAAAACCATTAACGCATAACCGAAATACAGTAATTATAAATACGCGTGTTTATTATATATTTTTCTCACTCTCTCCTAAGCTCTCGCCAATCATTCGCGCTCTTTTCTCTATGATGCAATGCTGGTTGCAGACAAGGTGAGGGACCCTTAATAAGCGTAGTATTGTATGTGAGCAACCAACATTACACATCCATTTTAAGAGATTAGTCACTAAAATCGCATGTTAGTGACACATTTGCCTTAATCTAGTGACGACTTCTAGTATTTTATTGCCGATTTTAGATAAATATAATTAATAGAATATACGGAAAATAATTTCTCACCGTTTTATCATCGACATTTTTCAGTAAAAACCTGCCCTCTCGATCATCCACATGCCAATTTAATTGAACTAGTAATGGTTTTTCTTCGGGCGACATTTTTCGCTCCGAACAACTTTCGTGTAACTCATACAGGGCATATGAAGGCACTGACAGCATTCGCATATCGGGCCGAAATTTTTCGACCAATGTTCCAATCACATCCTCAACGGTTGCATCGGACGCAACTCGTATACATTTGGTAGCCACTTTTTGTCCAGAATCTTGAAAGTAGAAGCGCATCACGCCATGAAATTCCAAGTCCTGTAAATAAAAATCGGAATGTTTACATGTTTGTATACGTTGGATAGTGGGTAGAAACTGTGAATGAATGTGAAAATTAATGAGAAATGAGCTTGGTATAAGTGAGTTCAACTGCAGTGTCAACATGTTAAATCATTCGTAATTGATTATAATGTGCTTTTGAACCAGACCGGCACAAGCTGCGTTTTCTTTGCTTCCTATCTAAGTTGCATGATCAATGTCATAAAAACCACCCATATGAATAAAATCGTTTAATTGTTTCATGTACAATACGTTATTAAGAAAGACATACTTTAAAGTTTTTAACTATTTCTCTCGGGAGAAAGTTGTGTAATTGCGACAATATAATTCGCATGTGAATACTCGCGCATGGCATTGCATCTTTGACAGCGGCAAAAGTATCCCCACCTCTATTGCCGCGAATAATCTACACTACCTTTTAGTTAGTAGTAGCTTTTCTCTAAGCAAACGGCAGACAAACGTCAGAATAAATCGGTTCGAGAATTATTAACCAAAAATACGGTTCTTGCAAAAGCCAAATTTCCTTCCGAAAAACAATATAGCTTGCAGCAGTCCTAGATACGCGGTTGCATATGACAAGTTTTTAAAAAAAAACGGCCGCAAACCGAAAAAAATGTTTAAAATTCTCGTAGTAATTTAAATTTTTATTAACCAAAAATACGATTTTTGCAAAAGCCAAATTTTCTTCTAAAAAATAATATAACTTACAGCAGTCTTATATACGCGGTTGCATATGACAAGTTTTTAAAAAGACGGCCGCAAACCGAAAAAAATGTTTAAAATTCTCGTACTAATTTAAAATCGCAAAATCAAAGAAAAAAATCAAAAGTAGTGTGCTACAGAACACCATTAACACACAACATGAATTTCGCTCATTAAATTGTCTTACCGATTTACACTTGAACTTTATTGGTCGAACTAGTAAAGTTGCATTTTTCTAAATTTGCGAATTTTTTGTGGAGTTTTTTTTTCGTCGCAACAAAATTCTTATTGAAAAATTACAACTTTACGTCCGACAATAATATAGCTCTAGTGTAATTACAAACGATTAAAAATACCCATTTTTTTAAACCTTATTCATAGCCCAGAATTATTTTTTGAAATACATTGTCGTCGTCAAGGTCACGTGAAATTGCGTCGTGCGTCTTTTACCATCATCATGGGCATTCTAGGTTAAATTCATACTAGACTACTGGTAGAGTGGTTCACAAGGTAAAGGTTAACGAACTTGCAGAATTCTTACCTTTGTCTCCTTCGTTCATTTCTTATGTTACCAATGTCTATCAGACTGAAATCAGATTAGCTTCCTTTTCGCTTTGAGGAAATTATGACATTTATCTGCATTGTAATTTGCCTTTATTACTAACTATAACTTAACTACCGTTATGCATCAAAATAGTCTCTTCAAAGGCCAATTGTTAATTATTATTATTCCGTTTGTAGTTTTAGAGTATAATATTGTTTAATTGTGAAAGTCAGCTATTTTTTTTTTATTTTTATTATAAGTGCTCACCTACTTTCTTGCATTCTCTTTGCCACAAAAACCTAACATCTGAAATTCTTGGCTTAGGCTCGTTTGCCATAATAATGAGTTTCTTGACACATTTGCCTTTATTTACTTTTGCAGAGATAATACAAATCGTACGTGAATTACATTTGATTGCATTTCATTATTCATTGGCACTCAAGCAAGCCCGAGAGAAAACCACAATAATACTTAGCATTATCAACACTAGATTTGATTCATTTCCTGTAATTGTTTAATCGGGTGTTTAATTGTAATAGAATTTATGGATATTTATTATTTGTCTAATTCTTTACAATATAATTAAGTTATTAATTCTTTAATATTTAATCTCGTATTTAATTTTCTTGAATTTCAGTATAACTGTCTCCTAAGTCTCTAAAGGGCGTATGGGGGACGCGTCTGGCATGTGGAGTGGAGTGACTCTCCATGCGTCGTGCCGCGGGCCAGCGCATGGAATTTCTGGTGACTTGTCGGTTGCCGTGGACTGTAAATTTTGCATAATTTTCGTATCTAATAAAAAAAAGCCCCGCGCGCAATTTGAAAGTTTCTAACGAAAGCAAAGTCAAAATATTTAGTAAGCAAAGCAAATACTCTCGTAGTAGTATGTTTTAACCTCGGTTTTAACCATATTTCATTTGTTAAAAAAAGCCAGTTAAAGGCTATGATGCGACAAATTTCGCTGTAATTACATTGTGGTAATGCAAAGTGTTTGCCACTACTATACCATAATTAGATTTCTGTGGATGTTTTGGTATATTATGCTGTTATTTTTGATTTTTTTTAAGAGCACCGTGGATGTAGATGGCGGATTCTGGTCTAATCATATTTTACGTTACTATTAAATGAATTACATGACTTCTCAAAAGATGGCTCCGGGCACAATATTTTCATTTATGTTTTCAATATTGACCAATAGAGTAAATCTTTTGGATAAGAGATGGATCCACCAACAAAGGCGGATTTATAATTTGGTCGCCCATAGACTAAATTTTTTTGCCACCCCTAGTAGTGAAATATTGTCCTAAAATTGCGTGGCAGGCAATTTTTTATTAAATTTTTTCGGACTGTTCTCGAATTCCCTTATAATACAGTAGCCCTAAGAAGTGTCATGTAGCAGTGACATCTATATCTTAATAGGCAAACTAAACTCAATATTTTAGTAGATCAGCTGCTTTGGTTGTTCAATAATTAAAAACAAAAAAACCATAAGAAAAGCGTTATGAACAAATACCAATCATTTTAATTATTCAGAAATGTTTAAATTTATGGTATATAGATCAGGTAAATGTTTCGAAGCATTTTGTTAAATTTATTTTTGAAAAAAAAGTTATTTCATTAGCTTATATTTTCGACATTCTTTAATTAATTTATACCAAAATTGTTGCAATACCTAAGTTGAACATTCATCTTTAAAATTGTATTAAGTATTGGGCAAAATTTTACGTAAAACCGCTGTCTTATGTCCACAAAATTAACCCTACTTAACACATAGAGTCCTTAATTCTGTTTTCAAAAATTGGCATTTGCTAAAAAGGCTGCTAAAAATGCATGGCTCCGGCATGGTCATTTTAAATATATTTTACATTACTGCATAGCATAACAAAAACAAACCATGTTAAAATTATTTAAAAAAAATGGGCGTATGAGATTTTTTTTCTCTCACACTGTAGCCCACCCTAAAAAAATACCCTGGCGCCGCCACTGATACTACGCCACCCAAAATCCCACCTTATAGTAGTTGACCCAACAAAAAAATTCTAAATAACTCTATACTACTACTCGAGCTAAAAAACGAATATAATCGCACTAAAAGATAAGTTATTTAAGACCCCTTATTCCACTTCCTGTATATCAAAATTACAAGAATTTAAAATGTTAAACCTTTCAAATCAGCACTTTGTAGTTTATGTATTCAGTGGAATATAAATTCCATAAGCAAACAGTCAATATTAACATTGCCCAAGCCCAAACACAGATAACAAAGTATTTAAATATTTAAGAATCTTTTTGACAAATAGTTCATTGTCTAACAATATAAAATCCGAGCATAAAACGTAACCTACTATATTAATAGGCATCTAACCCACTTGTTTCCTAATCCGTTGTTTTCGTCATCAAGTTCAAGTTTAAAAGTAGTTCAACCAAATCAACCGACCATAAATTTGAATTCGCATTTGAATACTACTGACTTTTTATTGTTTCCGAGCAAGACATACTTAAGCGGTAAATAAAGACAATAATGTCCAGAACGAAAATTTACGTTTTGTTCAGTTACTTTATGGCACGCAACACTGATTCCTGACAATGATATCAAAGTTACTTCCTACAAGTTGGGCTGTGCTCCTCCACTCAAGCATGTATCCCCATTTAGATATTAATTTTTTTTTGTGGTTTAAGGCGGGGCTGATGCATTTCCTCCGTTTTTTATGTGTTCCTCAACATAAGGGTTGGCTGATCTTTAGAATTTAAAGCCACAACAGGTGGCGTCTATATAGTTCGGTCGGATCTTGAGCTCTAGGTCACGAAAATAATAATATACTCGGAAATATAGTTGTGAAGTTAAGAGGAGTATTTCGGCTAAGCTCCCATTTCAGCGCGTCTACCTGGAACGCATGCTATTTTTATGGCAAAATCACTGCCACTCGGTGCAAGGCCCACAGGAAAACTACTGAATCAATTTTGAATATTTAAAGTGATATACATTCTAGAAACATTAATCTACTCTTTTAATGAAACAAAGTTTTTATAGTTCATTGTAAAAAAAAGATACAGCTACTCAAAGTTAATATAGTTGATATTTCAAATACAAAATAACATAAATGACACTTTGTCCATTGGAATCACAGATAAATCAATTCAGATTATATATCAGTTTAAATATTGAAAATTGATTCTTTAGTTTTTAAGATTGCCCTACACCCGATTTGATTTTTTTTTTATCATATTTTGAACGAAAATCATCGTTAAAGTGCCTGTTCTAGTGCTCGGTAGATGGCTATACGGACGCTCAAACGCAAGATAACCTCGAAGATGGCTTGTTGCGTGTTATTTCAACACATGCAAATATACTCCAATTCTAGTCTCATGCTAATATTTGTGTCCTAACTCTAATAAAAGAAATGAAGGGTATCGTTTGTCGCTTCCACAATTTGCGTTTACCGTTAGCTTTAAAAAGTCCTCCTCTTAAAGAACTGTGTAATTGTCATTAACAAGCAATAATGGTGCTGTGATGTAGAGCTCAAGATCCAAGCGCCAAACTATATCTACTAATAAATAAAGATATAAATAGAAAAAATTAGTTACCTCATTAGGTTCTGAGAGTTCAAAAAGATCCAGACGGTTGGCGTTCCACTGGTTGATGACATTACGCAGGGCCTCCCTTTCGAGGGCCCTGCGATCATTCGTGTTACCATGCATCTACAAGTCCTGTAAATCAAAAAAATAAACATAATTAATACTAATGTTTGGATTACATTTAACAATGAAAAGGTTACAAGTTGCAACCCTTTAGCTTCTCACGCATCACTACAGTTAACCCTCATCCATGCAAAAGATCTTTTATTTATAATCTTATATGGAACCCCCAGTGAAACACCCTCGGGGCTCGGGAACACCAGAGGCGACCATCAGAAGTATGTTTCTTATTCTGTTAATTAATGATCAAGCCACATCATCAAAAACTGATGAGTTAATTTTTTTTCTTTTTCATTTACATTTTAAGGGGGCGAAACCGCTACATATATAGCCGCTCTGGTCGCTAGCGAATCTACATAGTTTTGCTTATCTAAATTTACTGCAAATTTTGCGACATCTAATAAAGAGTAGATGGGACAAGATCTGACTTATTTGCCACGTGCTTTAGCCGAGAACATTAGGAAAGATCGAGAGGGGTAGAAAATTCTCAAAAACTGGTAAAGCAGTTTGCGACTTTGTTATAACCCCTAAAAAAATTCCAAAGCTACCGAAAATTAGAGAAAAAAAAAACTTATATTTTGACCAAAGATTTGTTCGAATAGCCATTAATTAAGTAAAATATGAATAAAAAACCTCGATCAAATATTAACCACTCGCTTGCTAATTAGCGGAAAAAGATAAAAAAAAACCTTCTGTCCATTTATTGCTACGTCTGTTCTCTCTCTAAATCTACCATTAGATATTTTCTAGGATAGTTCATAGTGTCTGAAACTGTTTTTCTGCGTTAAATTCCCTGAGCTGCCAAGCAACGTTTTGTGGAATCTTGGTCCATCTATTCTTTATCAGATGTCGCGAAATTTGCAGTGCATTTAAATAAGCAAAACTATGTAGATTCGCTAGCGACCAGAGCGGCTATATATGTAGCGGCTATAATGCAACCCCTCAAAAAAAACAACTTCAAAAAAAACAACGTGATAAAAAACAATTTAAATAAAAGACTACTTATTTTTCGACCAGAAATCATCGCCAAATTTTTTTCACAATGTTTATGAAACACCCTGTATATAAATTCAAATTAATTTGAACGCATTTACTTCAAATCGACCTTAAAATAGGTATGTGTTGTGCACAGTGTAACTCAACAATTTGGAAGATCATTAAGATAAACTGCAACATATATTATAAATAAAGGGGTTAAGACCTTTCAAGGACCCTTAGATTCTCACGCACCATTGAGATGCAGACAGATTTGTACCAGCACCCTTGTCAATTCAATTGCAATCTATTAAAGAGCAGTAAATTCAAATGACATGTCAGGTTACAAGCAGTTAATTGCTAGATGAATTTCGAATTAATATTGGGACAAATTAGCATTGCAAATTAAAAAACAGTCACAACCAGGTTCAGAAATATAATTCTCCATATTACAAACATATAGAACTAATTTAATAATAAAAAAAAACTTTAAAAATTCCTTTGTATTAATCTCGGTATTAATTTAGTTAAGATTGATAAATGATTGAACATTGAACAAAATGATCGAATAAATGACTATTTGCGAGACTATTTACAAATTAATTATCAATCAAGACTCAATTATGAAACCCTTGAGTTCTCTATAATTTGATTGAATCTCAAGTATATCTTATAAAATCCCTCGCAAAATGCTTTAGAGCTAATATTATATAACAATCTTATATACTTATGAAGCCGCAAAATCTCTTACATTTGAATCTAATTCTATAAAAGTATAAAATATACTGGGAAATATAATACAGTTTCAATAAACATCTACTATAAATCATGTGAAGTTCCATGCCAAGCACGCGAAAATGAAATCATGCAAAATATTGATATATTTATAAATTATAATCCTAGATCCCTTAAGAGCAGGCTTTTGATAACATAGATGACGACACTGTAGTATTTTTTTAATAATAAATTACAAAAAAAACTAAGACTACTAAGAGTATTTTTTTACATTTCTTTATCAGTAGTTAATTGGGTTCTTTCATAATTTTAATTTAGATATACTTTTTAGAAGTAGGCAAATATATTATTAGCAGAAATATTAAGGGCGGAGTTTCACTGTTGTATATATAGCCGTGAAACCGCATGGATGCTCAGTAAGCTATTCGGACTTTGCCAAAATCTTTATTATCAAGAGGGCGAAACCACTACATATATAACCGCTCTGGTCGCTAGCGAACTCGCTAGCGAATCACATAGTTTTGCTTATCTAAATTCACTGCAAATTTCGCGACATCTGATAAAGAATAGATGGACCAAGATTTCACACAAAATTTGAAAATTTATGCGTGAAACGTTGCCTAGCAGCTCAGGGAATTTAACGCGGAAAAGCAGTTTCAGACACTATGAATTATCCTAGAAAATATCTAATGGTAGATTTTGAGAGAGAACAGAGGTAGCAATAAATGGACAGAAAGTGTTTTTTGTATCTTTTTCCGCTAATTAGCACGCGAGTGGTTAATATTTGATCAAGGTTTTTTATTCATATTTTACTTAATTAATGGCTATTCGAACAAATCTTTCCTCAAAATATAAGTATTTTTTTTCTCTAATTTTCGGTAGCGTTGGAAATTTTCTAGGGGTAATAACAAAGCCGCAAACTGCTTTACCAGTTTTTGAGAATTTTCCACACCTCTCGATCTTTCCTAATGTTTTCGGCTAAAGCACGTGGCAAATAAGTCAGATCTTGGTCCATCTATTCTTTATCAGATGTCGCGAAATTTGCAGTAAATTTAGATAAGCAAAACTATGTAGTTCGCTAGCGACCAGAGCGGCTATATATGTAGCGATTTCGCCCCCTTAAGCAATGTATAAGCAATCTAATTACATTTTTAGAAAGCCAGCAAAATTTTGAACCGATTGAACTATATGACATTTTCATATTAATTAGTATAAAGATTTTAATGTTTAACAAATTTATAAAAAAACATTACAAATCATCATAGAGTTCAATCGGTTCAAAATTAGTAAAAAAATTCCTTAGCAGTCTCAAAATATGTCTACTAGTTATTACTCGGTTATTATCACAACTTATTAAAAGAAATGTAAATTTCAATATCATGTACTACAACTTTCTGAGTAATTTAATTAGAATAAAATTATTATGACTAGTAAATATTAGCATTGCAAATTCGAAAAAAAAACGTTGCTTAAAGAGAATTGTTATGAGTTTAAGAAATGCTGATTGTGCTTTCTTTCCCCCTATATGATGCACTTTGTTCTTTTTCTCAGGCACTCTAGCAGAACAGTCAAAGCACCTGTTTGAAGGAAAAAAATGCATATTGCATAAAACGAATATTAGAAGTAGATTAAAAAAAAGAGACACATACCGCATTGGCGGAAATGTAAACCGGACTGTCCTTTCGTCCGCTTGAAAATACAAAAAAAAATCTTGTCCTGACCTTTCCAAACGTATTATGTGCGGACCCTTGACGTGTACCGGTTGCAATTATATAGGAACTAAACAATATATATGAATCTTTTTTTTAAAGCTTAACAAAACTGTAACAAATCGCAAATAACAAAAACATTAGGAGTGAACAAATACATCCTTGGGACAGATTGACAGCTTTGTCTGTTTCGGGAAAAAAAGAATATATAACCGAATAAAACAGAAATCACAACAACGTGTTTAGTGAGTATTTTGAATATGTATTTTTGTATAGAGGAATGTGTAACAGTAACAACAAAAGGTAGGACTGGGCGTCGTCACAATAGACTAGCCACTGTTCCCACGGCCAATGACTTCCTCATTTAGCACCAAAGTTAGCTTCTGCTATAGGGGAGTGAGGGCGTTAGTCAAGCGAGACAGACTTTCAACCCCTTCCTGTCTAGTCAAAACTGCGAAAATTATATAGAAATATGATGGATGATATATGGTCTATTCGGAACTTTTAAGGGGGCGAAACCGCTACATATATAGCCGCTCTGGTCCGTAGCAAATCTACAGTTTTGCTTAAATAAATTCACTGCAAATTTCGCGACATCTGATAAAGAATAGATGAACCAAGATCTGACTTATTTGCCACGTGCTTTAGCCGAAAACATTAGGAAAGATCGAGAGGTGTGGAAAATTCTCAAAAACTGGTAACGCAGTTTGCGGCTTTGTTATAACCCCTAGAAAATGTCCAAAGCTACCGAAAATTAGAGAGAAAAAATACTTATATTTTGACGAAAGATTTGTTCGAATAGCCATTAATTAAGTGAAATATGAATAAAAAAGCCTTGATCAAATATTAACCACTCGCTTGCTAATTAGCGGAAAAAGATAAAAGAAAAACTTTGTGTCCATTTATTGCTACATCTATTCTCTCTCTAAATCTACCATTAGATATTTTCTAGGATAATTAAAAGTGTCTGAAACTGTTTTTCCGCGTTAAATTCCCTGAGCTGCTAAGCAACGTCTCACGCATAAATTTGCAAATTTATGCGTGAAATTTTGGTCCATCTATTCTTTATCAGATGTCGCAAAATTTGCAGTGAATTCAGACAAGCAATTATATGTAGGGGTTTATATGTAGGGGTTTCGCCCCCTTAAGAAGTTAAGTCACGGCTGAAATCTAAAAATACTCATTTTTAATATCAAGTTAGTTTTTTGCATCAAGTTCTTTTTAAAAAATGTGTTTTTATTAAAATTATGAAAAAAATGTTCAAACAAAAGTTGCAGAGGATGTTTTTCCTACAACTTTCATTTTGGATATTTTTTTGTGACGCACAAATTGCACAAAGTAGAGGGCGCCAAACAATAATAACGTAAATCGACTGGTAAATATTTGGGTGGTTCCAGTTGAAAACTGCAAATAACTGATTTATTTACTCTTAACATACAAATATAATTCTGTGACATGAAACCAAGCATGGAACCAATAAACCAAATGATGACAATTGAATTTAGGCTTATTATTCGTGCACCGCAAAATTCGCACTACTGAGAAAAATCATGTTATTTAAATGTAATCGAGAATTTAATATAATAATTTGTTCAATGTGTGCAAATCAATTACAAGTTGTGAATGAATAAATAAACAAACTAGTGCAATAATAACAGTTTCACTTTGAGCTTCTCTTTTTATAAAATGCGCGATAAAATGGTTTGGCTAGAACGAATGGATTAAACGAATGATTACACGCTAAAATGTTAAGTTTTGCCAATTTGTGTAATGTACCACAAATCACAATGAACAATAATAGATCGACCCAATATTATTCGAGATTTAGTGGTTTGAAGATATCAACAGACCGACCGACTAACCGATTGACCAACCAACCACCTGACCGACCACCGACTGATCGACCGATTAACCGACCAACCAACCGACCGATTGACTGACCGACCAATTAACCAACCGACCGATTAACCGACAAACCAACCGACCGATTAACGGACCAAACTACCGACCAATTGACCGACAGATTGGCTGACCGACCAACCGACCGACCACCAACTGACCGACCAATTAATCGACCGACCGACTGACCAACTAACCGATCGACTGACTGTCCGATATACCAACAGAACGACAGATTGATTGACCGACGGTCCAACCGACCGATTAACCGACCAACCAACCGACCGACCCCCGACTGCCCGATTAACCAACCAACCGATCGATTGACCGACCAACCGACCGACAACCGACTGACCGACCAACCACCGACCAATTAATCGACCGACCGATAAACCGACTGACCAACTAACCGATTAACCGATCGATTGACCGTCCGGTATACCAACAGACCGACAGATTGATTGACCGACCGATTAACCGACCAACCAACAGACCGACCCCCGACTGACCGATTAACCGACCAACCGACCGATCGATTGACCGACCAGCCGACCGACCGACCAACCAACCAATTGACCGACTGACTGATAACAGCGAAAATTAGTGAATATGATTTTCGAAATCTACAATGTCTAAAATAAAAAAAAATTGGGTGTGCCAAACTTATCACTATTAGAATACTTCCTCCACACGCTAAACAATAAATCGGTAATAAAGAAAGGTGCTTTTGTAAATGTTACCATAATAAATATTTTAAATTCCGAACTAAATACACTGTTTCAAAATTAGTTTGTACATTGTAAATCGTGCTTCGCTATACCTAGTTAGTATCATATAAGTAAGTAAATAAATATACAATAACTTCAAAACCGTGTTTAAAAACACCACTCGAACTACAACTAATAAATGCACAATCACGATTGCTAGACGAAGCATTACAAAACACTTTCTCCGGCATATATACAATTTATTACAATATGAGTAAATAACTAAATTAATTTATATTGCATTTGTATAATTTCTGTATCTCGAAATTTATCCACTATGTAATATAAATAGATATAGAGTGAAATTCCAAGCAAGTCCCGGATTAAATGTGTGCTATATTTGTTAATCAAATTTATTGCCTCCTACAAATCAGTCATATTCTTTAATTTATAATATAATAAAGCAGAATGAATTGCGATGCAATAAGAAAAACTGCATTAAATGTACAGTTCCTTTTCAGGTAAATAAATTTAGGAAATAATTAAATTGTCGCTCTAATAACACGCTTGTTAAACACGATAATTCGCTGATTTCTACTTAGTTGGAAATTACTATACAGGGTGATTTTAGTCGCAAAAATAAAACTAACAGCATATTACGTACATTCCAAATATAGAACAGTATAATTTATTTAAATTATAGCTGTAAGATAGCTTGAGTTATCATTATCATATGAAATAATTGCACTTTTTTCCGCTAAGTGATTAGAATAATACATATTTATAAATTAATAATGCTTTCTAGTATATAGAAGTAAGTTGTGTCACTGCGAATTTCTATTTTAAAGAATTCGAAAAAAATAAATATTTTTTGCTTGATTTTGAGTATACATATTATCAAAATCTCAATCATACGGCTATGTAGAGCCCGATCAGTGTGAAAAAGGGGTGGGGATGCGCGGCGGGGCGGAGCCTAGTCAGGATTTTAGTCCATTGCAAAAACATTAGGTTTGTTACATTAAGAGGAGTATTTCGGCTGAGCTCCCATTTCAGCGCGTCTAGCTGGAAGCGCATGCTATTCTTATGGAAAAATCACTGCCACTCGGTGTAAGGCCCACAGGAAAACTACTGAATCAATTTTAAATATTTAAAGTGATATACATCCTAGAAACATTAATCTACTCTTTTAATGGAACAAAGTTTTTATAGTTTATTGTAAAAAAAAGATACAGCTACTCCAAGTTAATATAGTTGATATTTCAAATACAAAATAACATAAATGACACTTTGTCCATTGCAATCACAGATAAATCAATTCAGATTATATATCAGTTGAAATATTGAAAATTGATTCTTTAGTTTTTAAGATTGTCCTACACCCGATTTGAATTTTTTTATTCTATTTTGAACGAAAATCATCGTTAGAGTGCCTGTTCTAGTGCTCGGTAGATGGCTATACGGACGCTTAAACGCAAGATAGCTTCAAAAGTGGCTGGTTGCGTCTCATTTCAACACATGCAAATATACTCCAATTCTAGTCTCATCCTAAAATTTGTGTCCTAACTCAAATAAATGAGATGAAGGGTATTGTTTCGTAATAGAACGTTGTGTCTTGTGTATTGTTCATCAAGCAATAATCGGTTTGATTTATATAATCGCATTGTTACATTTAACATTTTGTTATTCGTATTATAGTTTTATCATGTATAAAGTTGTTGTATTGACTACCGTCGTACTTCGGCATTCACGAGAGCTGCCGACGTGACGAGCGGCGCAGTCATTCCATTCAGGCAAGAGCTGCGAGTGTATTAAGTTCGAATAAATTTAACTTAAGCTAGCTACTTGCACTAATTAATAAAAAACCTCAATCCTCTTCTACAAACAAAAGTTCAAATACAGTCCATTCAATCATCGAATCTTAACATGGTCCATTCGAGCCAGATCAAACCAGGCAAAGAAAGCATTTAAGGACTTGTGAAATTCCTTATAGAAGGAAGCCATTTCTTCGTTCAAGCCGTGCAAAAGCGAGCAGGTACAAAGTGCAATTCAGCAATTGGCCAGCCCGTTCACACAATTCAAGGCTGCTCTGCAATTTGGTTCATCATCAAATAGTGAGTACCAAAGTGGGTTCCTTTAGTCCATTCTTTCCAAATTCATTTATTTAATCATTCATTTCTGATTCGCCTCAAACGTAAACGTGTATTAAATTCAAAATGGCGGACACTCTCGAACAAATAACCGCGTTAAACAGAAAGCGGGGCTCAATAAAGTCCAGACTCACTCTCTTCAAGAAATACTTGCAAACTCTAGCCGAATTACTCGATTTATCGCCAGCGCAAGTGATTGAACTGGAAATGAAAACGAATAGATATGAAGCGATTATAACGGATTTTGACGAAGTGCAAATTAACTTGGAAATGATCGCGGATGACGTTGAAGCTCAATATCTTGAACGCGAAAATTTTGAATCGGAATATTACTCAGAACTTGCAAAAGCAAAGGAAATGTTGAACAAAGAAAAAACAGGTTCAGTGTACGAAGCTTCCGTACATTCAGGTCAAACTCCAAGTGAAGTCGACACGAACGACAATGCTAGTTCTTCGGACGGGTCAAGTCCTAATTCTCATCCAAGCTCATTCAAAATTAAATTACCAGACATACCGCTGCAAAAATTTGACGGTAATTATCAAAATTGGTTAGAATTCCGGGATACGTTTTACGCGTTAATTCATACGAACGAATCAATAAAGCCAATCCAAAAATTTTACTACCTTCGAGCTTCACTAATTGACGCCGCGGCTCAAGTCATAAAATCGTTAGAATTTTCGGAAATTAATTATGAAATAGCTTGGGAATCATTAAAAGAGCGATATAACAACGAACGCCTATTAATTGGAAATCACGTTAATGCAATATTTGAATTACCCGCCATTACAAAAGAAAGTTCTGAAAGATTACGGTGTCTCTCAGACGATATCTCGAAACACTTACGCGCACTAAAATTGCTAGGAGAACCTATTGAAAGCTGGGGCACTCTTATAATTCGAATAATTTCCGGTAAACTTCCTAGTATCACTATAAAAGAATGGGAAGAAAGTAGAGCGGATAAAAAAGTTCAATCATTCGAAGAATTCAAAACCTTTCTTAAAAATAGAGCCGATTTTCTCGAGTCTTACGAATTCAATTCGGTTTCAGTAACAGTACCAACGGGTTACCAAGGTAAACAAGATAATTCAAAAAATGTTCGTCAAAAAACACATTCGCGTGGATTCTATACTAAAACCGGGCAAAGATGCGTCAATTGCAAAGGCGACCATATAATATATACGTGTGCAGATTTTCTCAAATTAAGCGTAACAGATAGGGCAAAACTTGTAAAATCTCTTAGAATATGCGTAAACTGCCTACATCCCGGGCACTCTGGTACAAACTGCAAATACGGTTCGTGCAGAAAATGTTACTTAAAGCATCATACATTGTTACACGTTGACAAAGATGCAGCTTCGCAAAGCAATGAAAACGCAATTGATAATGCAAATGTTTTGACAGCAAGAGACACAATCGCTAATTCACATTCGGTTTCCGGTTCAGTAAATGGTTTACTTTCAACCATTCTTGTGAAAGTATTCGATTCAAGCGGAGGTGCATATTATGCACGAGCTATTTTAGATTCAGGCTCAGAGTCATGCTTCATAACTAAAGAATTAGCAAACAAATTAAATCTTCCAAAAAACGAAGTTAATCTTAGAATTTCGTGCCTTGCCAACACAGCATCCAATTCATATAGTACTTGCTCCATTCTGTTGCAATCCATTCATAACGAATTTCAAGCTAACATTACATGTTTCGTGATCGACGTTATTACAACCTCGGTGCCGGGATTCACAATCGACCCATCTCAATTAAATATTCCTCCAAACATCAGATTAGCTGATCCAGAATTTGAGCAAAACGGTAAGGTAGATATTCTAATCGGAGCGGAGCTATTTTGGGAATTGCTTTCCATCGGAAGAATTAGTTTAGGTCAAAACAACCCTATTCTACAAAAAACTAGATTCGGCTGGATCTTGGCAGGCAAAAGACCTAGTTCTATTGTTCAAGCAACTACGCGTTGTAATCTCGCAAAATACGTAAACGAATCGCGAATTCATGATCAATTGACGCAATTTTGGAAAATCGAGGAATGCTCCATCGCGCAGCCACAGTCGCGAGAAGAACATAATTGTGAAAGGCATTTCAAAGAAAATGTTCAGCGCAATGAAAAGGGGCAATTCGTTGTTTCGCTTCCCTTTAAGGAATCACCAGCTCTTCTAGGTGACTCTAGAGCAATCGCAGAAAAACGGTTTGGGTTTCTAGAAAAAAGGTTAGCAAAAAATAGTTTACTGCGCGATTCATATATTAAATTTCTAACCGAATACGAGAATTTAGGCCATATGACGGAAATTAAAAACTTGGACAGCATAAATTCGGGTATAAATCGTTATTACATGCCTCATCATGGGGTCGTTCGAGAAGACAAAACCACCACGAAATTGCGCGTTGTCTTTGACGCGTCAGCGACTACTACGACAGGAAAATCTTTAAACGAGCTTCAAATGACGGGACCAATAATTCAAGACGATCTCTTATCAATTATTTTACGCTTTCGAAAGCATCCTATTGTCATATCCGCAGATATAGAAAAAATGTATCGGATGATTCAGGTAAACCCAAACCAAAGACATTTGCAATGTATTCTCTGGCGTTCTGATCCAACCAAAAAATTACGCACATTCGAACTAAACACGGTAACTTATGGCACCACAGCCGCGTCATTTTTGGCTATACGCTGCTTACACGAACTTGCTAATGAATGCGAATCATCAAACCCTCTAGCTTCAAAGATTATAAAGTCTGATTTCTATGTTGACGACTTGTTAACAGGGGCAAACACTGTGAGTGAAGCAGCAAAAATAGGACAGGATATATTTGATATTCTGTGCAAAGCCGGCCTTGTGTTAAAAAAATGGCGATCAAATAGGCGCGAAGCGATAGAAAGAACGTGCGAGTATAATTCCACAGAACTGATAGATTTTGGTAGTAATGAAAATTCAAAAACGTTGGGCTTAGCTTGGTCGAGTATTAATGACATTTTAATGTACAAAATCAACACAAACCCATCAGAAAATACGGTATCAAAGCGCGTCATTCTTTCGTGTATTTCGCAGATTTTCGATCCTTTAGGACTTTTAGGTCCTTGTATAATTTTGGCAAAAATTATGCTTCAAGAGTTATGGTCCGAAAAACTCACCTGGGATGAATCGTTGCCAGCGGTACTTCATAGTAAATGGCTTCAATTTAGAAATAATTTGGAGTGCCTTAATAAGTTGTCAATTCCGCGACACGTTATTTGCAATAATTTTGTTGTACTCGAAATGCATGGGTTTTCAGACGCGTCCGAGAGCGCTTACGGTGCATGTATATATATAAGATCGACAAATAGTAACGGTGAGGTTTCTGTAAATCTTTTGTGCGCAAAATCAAAGGTTGCTCCGTTGAAATCATTAACGATTCCTCGGCTGGAGCTTTGCGGCGCCCTCTTGCTAAGTCGCTTATCTAATAAAGTGCTTAAATCACTTGAGTTAAAATTCAATCAAATAACGTTGTGGACTGATTCTACAATAGTCCTTGGTTGGCTGAAAACACCAGTCAATTTATTAAAGGTATTCGTGAACAATCGCGTTGCCGAAATTCAGGAAAGCACTTCAGAGTTTTCTTGGCGTCATATAGCCACAAAATATAACCCCGCTGACTTGATCAGTAGAGGATTATCACCACATGCCCTTCAGGGTGCAAAAATTTGGTGGCATGGACCGCCTTGGTTACAAAACCCTGCGACAGAATGGCCGATTACTTTCAATCAAAACGAAAATTCATTGCCCGAACTTCGATCTACCGCGTTTTGTTCTGCAAATCATAGCGAGATATTTGTAAGGTTTGAGCGATTCTCTAATTTGAACAGATTAAAGCGTCATTTTGCATATGTTTTGCGTTTTACAAAAAATTGCCAATTGAAGGCAAGCGAACGTCAAGCCGGGCCTTTGTCGGTTCATGAAATTCAAACATCCTTTAGATTGCTTATCAAAATAGCCCAAGAAAATGAATTCGACATGGAGTTACGAAATTTGCACGCAGCAAAATCCGTAAGCAATAAGAGTAAATTAAGCACCTTGTATCCATTTCTTGATGAGTATGGAGTGATAAGAGTAGGCGGTCGATTGCGAAACTCCGCGTTCACTTATGAGAAAAAACATCCTATAATTTTATCTGCAAATCATCGCTTGACGCATCTAATTTTTGCATCCGAGCATTTACGCCTTATGCACGCTGGTCCGCAGCTTTTGCTTGCTTCCATCAGAGACGTGTTTTGGCCAATCGGCGGTCTTAGGTTGGCAAAATCCATATACCGCAAATGCGTTAAATGTTTTAGATTCAATTCGAAAGGAGTTTCACCAATAATGGGAAACTTGCCTTCTGCAAGGGTACAATCATCTTTTCCCTTTTTCCACACCGGAGTGGATTATGGGGGCCCGTTTATTTTAAAGGACCGTAAAGGTCGCGGTTCAAAGTCGAGTAAATGTTGGATGAGCTTGTTTATATGTTTCACCACTCGTGCTATTCATTTGGAACTAGTAACAGATCTGACTACGGAAGCTTTTGTCATGGCCCTGCGGCGGTTTGTAGCGCGACGCGGCAAACCCGCTCATATTTATTCAGACAACGGAACCACATTTGTTGGAGCAAATTCAGAAATCCAAAATTTATATTCGTTTCTAAAGGGTTCTGAGTATGACATTTCTAGCTCACTCACTCGCGATGAAATCACATGGCATTTTATACCTGCTCATTCCCCACATTTTGGCGGGCTGTGGGAGGCGGGAATTAAATCTTGTAAACACCATTTAAAACGCGTTCTCGGCAACTCACACCTTACTTACGAAGAATTTAGTACATTACTTTCACAAATCGAGGCAATCTTAAATTCACGTCCTCTTTCATCCATGTCAACCGATCCTAATGATTTTAATCCCCTTACCCCTGCCCACTTCTTGGTAGGAAGAAACCTGTCATCAGTTCCAGAACACGACTTAAAACCTCTCAAGGAAGCAAGATTGAACGTGTACCAGCGTTTACAGCAGCTACAACAGCATTTCTGGGAGCGCTGGAACAAGGAATACGTTTCGGAGTTGCAGCAGAGAAGGCGCTGGAAGCAGACTCAGGGTGATTTGAAGCTAAATACATTAGTGTTAATAAAGGAGGACAATCTGCCTCCGCTTAAGTGGCGCCTTGGTCGTATCGTACTGCTTCATCCTGGAGAGGACGGTGTTTCGCGGGTTGCTTCAGTAAAAACAGTGAGCGGAACTTTTCGTCGAGCATTTTTCAAACTATGCCCACTTCCGATCGACGATTGTCTTGAAAGGCAAGGCTTTCAAGGCGGGGTGCATGTTTCGTAATAGAACGTTGTGTCTTGTGTATTGTTCATCAAGCAATAATCGGTTTGATTTATATAATCGCATTGTTACATTTAACATTTTGTTATTCGTATTATAGTTTTATCATGTATAAAGTTGTTGTATTGACTACCGTCGTACTTCGGCATTCACGAGAGCTGCCGACGTGACGAGCGGCGCAGTCATTCCATTCAGGCAAGAGCTGCGAGTGTATTAAGTTCGAATAAATTTAACTTAAGCTAGCTACTTGCACTAATTAATAAAAAACCTCAATCCTCTTCTACAAACAAAAGTTCAAATACAGTCCATTCAATCATCGAATCTTAACAGGTATCGTTTGTCGCTTCCACAATTTGCGTTTACCGTAAGCTTTAAAAATTCCTCCTCTTAAGAGTCCCGGTTCGTTAAAAGGTGCTCAACGTTTTTTATTTTTACTTATTTTCAAAATATTTACGAGAAATATAAATATGGAAATACGAGTCGAAATATTATAAAAATTGAAAATTTTACTCAGAGTTCAGATCTAAAAAAAGAAAACCACATCTATAATGAGAAATAAAATTTGAAACTGAACTGATCTCGAAACAGATCCACAGATCACCTCTCTGGCGAGCTCTCTGGTCTAAAAGCCTCATAATATTTACCTTTCAAATTCCTTTGAAAAACAGAAAATAAAATCATGTAGGTATGTTTGGCAATGTAAATGACTCGGTAAATGAAGTGTAAAAAGCTAATGCATTTTGTTCTAAATAAGACATCCTTTCCTAATGTACTTTTTAATTACATCCAATACAATGCTGTCTAATGTCAGATGCTAGGTACATGTAAATAGAATTGGTTCGTCGGTTCGTTCACTTTTTCAATTAGACACAAATAAAAACGTTTCATGTTGTTTCTATGCGCCGTTTGTTATTTATTGCAATACATTATTAAAACATATTTTAGAATACAATATCTAGCTTGTTTTGAAATTTCTGGAAAATTGTGCAAACAATTAATTCTTTGGTAACAGTTGTAAATTAAATCAGCAACTTTGTAGCAGAATGTTTTAGGTCGGTTTTTAGTATGCGTACAAATAATGAGTCAAAAAAATGGAAAATTTATATTCTATTGAAATATCATTAATTGTAGGTTAAACGTATAATTTATTGTGTATTAATTTCTTGTAATTTATAATTGTAGGCAATTTCAATTTATTAGTGCGCTTAAACGCTTTGGCATTTCGCTAAGTTGCACCCGAGGTTGCGCCTATATGCAAATGGCATACTCATGTGCAATAATTCATTTTTCAGGAGTATGAATTTAACTATTATATTCTCGATTATATTTTATTCGAAATATTACTACTTTTTTAATAGAATAAATATTTTGAGAATGTAACTAACTGTATGTCGAATAAATCATTTACCAACACACTGCTGATAAGATGAAAAAGTAGTTTTGTACAATATTATACGAATGCACAACCTCGTGCATGACATTTTAATAATCGAGCTAATAATACAGTAAAGTAGAAATGGTAACAAGAAACAATCCATGTTCCAACCCTTAATGAAGCAACATAAATAAAACGAAATTGTTATGATGGATTCCGAGAACCCCGTATTTCATTATTTCATACCTTTGGTCAAAAACACGCATGTCGAGTTGGGACTTTCAACAGAGAGTCGACGAGTATCGTCACATCGACGAACACATCGGGGTACACATCGACAGACTCATCGAGGTCCACATCGACAAACACATCGATGTCCACATCGACAAACACATCGAGGTCCACATCGAGCACCGCATCGTTATTAATATCTCGAAAAATATAGATAGTCTGAGTTTTTAGCGTTTTAGGCTCGGTTTGTACCGCAAAAATGCATTTCCAGATATTAGAAATTGTATATTAAGCTTTTTTTAAATTTTAAATCGCTAATTTTGAAAGGCTTTTTAAGGGGGCGAAACCGCTACATATATAGCCGCTCTGGTCGCTTCCGAATCTACATCTGATAAAGAATCGATGGACCAAGATTTCACGCATAAATTTGCAAATTTATGCGTGAAACGTTGCTTGGCAGCTCAGGGAATTTAACGCGGAAAAACAGTTTCAGACACTATTAATTATCCTAGAAAATATCATGGTAGATTTAGAGAGAGAACAGATGTAAATGAACAGAAAGTTTTTTTTATCCGCTAATTAGCAAGCGAGTGGTTAATAATATTTTGTTAATATAAGTGGTTAATATCCGCTAATTAGCAAGCGAGTGGTTAACAAAACCGCAAACTGCTTTACCAGTTTTTGAGAATTTTCCACACCTCTCGATCTTTCCTAATGTTCTCGGCTAAAGCACGTGGCAAATAAGTCAGATCTTGGTCCATCTATTTATTATCAGATGTCGCGAAATTTGCAGTGAATTTAGATAAGCAAAACTATGTAGATTCGCTAGCGACCAGAACGGCTATATATGTAGCGGTTTCACCCCCTTAAACTTTTATTTACAACAAATCTCTTGTACTTATTACATTATACAATAACGTATTTTCTTGTGTACTTTTATTATTTTATATAAAACGATACATAAACACTTGTAATCTGCCGAAATATGTGGATAATATAGTACACCCTCACATACCTGCGTGGGAATTTTTAAGTACCCTTCAAAAGAATCGTATTAAGATTTCAATACAAAAAAAATACTCGAAAAAATACAAGAATACCATAATTCTTCTTTTCAAGAACCAAAAATCACACTTTAGTACCTGAAAAAGATATGAACGCCCATATGGTAAAGTCAGTCAGTCAGTTTGTTTATGGATTCAAAAACATTCAAATTATCTTGTCTTCACATATTTTATATAATATTCCAAGTCCAAGAAGGAGTCTAAAATAAGTGGTATCGAAGTAAGCAATTAAGTCCTTCTTAGAAAACATTGTTCATTAGTCACAAACGAGGTCACAAATTTAGTTTCGTCTCGAGTCTCGTCCATATGTGTCATATAGACAGACTCATATATTTTCCAAGAAAAATAAAATGCAAATTGAGAGCTAAATTAAGAAGTATATACGAGAGTAAATACTAAATACTACGTCAAAAAACTATATTTACAGATATTTTTAAAAATCAATTTTTAACTTCCATGGCTTCTCTCGTAATTCGGTTAAGAAGTTCCAAAGACCCCAATGCCAGTAATTTTAGTTAAGCTTCTAACTCGGCTTCTAATTACTCGGAAAAGTAGTTTGAATCTGTAATAAGCTAGTTAGCCCAGTCAACAAAGCAGATGTATATAGAGGACATGGTCGGGGTCACAATTTTTTGAGTAATTAAAGTTTTGGAGTAATTAGGACGTAAGCATCCTAAAAGTTCCCGGGCCAACGCGATGAGGGGGTACAGTACAGTGTGTAGTTAAGATCGTAAATTATTTTTAATCACTGATTATGTAAATATATATATAAAATTACTGATGGAAAATGGTGGGTTATGCTGACATATAAGTATCAAAACACCGTCAATTTTTGAACAATTATTTAAATGACCAACAGGCCACAAGGGCTTATTTTTAGGGGATGAAACTTTCATAAGCATTTTCTTCAATGTATTCCTAATGTGTATGCCAAATTTGAATCAAATAAAATATTCCTCCTGGTAGGAATTCACGTTACAAATTATGCATTTTTACAACTTTTTGACCCTTCAACCCTTAATTAAAATTCAACCCTGTAAAAACTCCAGATTTTTGGAAAGCATTCACCACTCGATTCACCACTTGGGCTATACACGATACATATGTTCAATATTTGGTCCAAATCGGCCTGTAACTTTAGAAGATTAAGTGGATCCACCGATTTTGCCATTTTTAGCATGTTTTTGGCCTATAACGCGCAGGTCTGTGATAATTTTATAAACTTTTTTTCTTCGATATCATCTATGGGCAGGTAGAAAAAAAGACGCAAATTATGTTTAAATCGGGTCAGTAGATTCCGAAATATAGTGGTTTAAAGAAACGAACAGACCGACAAACAGACAGAAAGTAGTGAACATGATTTTCGTATTCTACGCATTCTATAAAGTAGAAAAATTGGAAAAAAAATATTTCATGAATACAATACTTCCTCTACGAGAGAAGTAAAAAGTGCAAAAAAGAATTTTGAAAATTAGAAAATTGCGTCGAAAATTGATTGGCAGTGTTAGTTGCCTGTGCTAACTCAATGAAGACATGATGCAGACTGGACGGAAATCATTTTTTCTATTTTTGACAATTTTGAAAGACTCTGTAAACTCGCTTGAAAATTATAACAAGATCGACAATGAAATCCAAGGATATATTTCCATACGTTTAAACGGTGACAACTGACATTTTTTTTATTATTTGCGAACAGTAAAATTCGGTAATTTCTGTTTGCATTTCATAGATTGCTATCTGGATAGACGTTTAATAGATTAAAACTGCGTTGTGGGTGGTACTTCCTCGTACGGTTTATCGAATAATTTTTATATCTCCATTTCTATGACCCATTTTTAAGCAATCTTGATTTTCCTGCTTGTATTTGACAAAAAAGACGACAAGAATTCTTTTTTTTTTCTTATGAAGGTTAATTAATGCTTACAGTATGGTGATTGTGCAAAACATAAAAGAAGAGCAATTACAATCATCATAACATAACAGCATTCCATGCATTTTGTCCTTGCTATTGTTTATAGCCTGTATGCAAATAAATGCAACCGCATCATATTTTTTTTTTCATTAACAATAATAATAATTACACGAATAGGAGGAATAATAAAAAATCACAAAAACTACTATTACTATTTACTAGTTTTTTTACGATCAACACAGAAAGCGAGACAGAAAGTGTGTGTGCTTTTCGATAAGTCACTTCAAGGGGGCGAAACCGCTACAAATATATAGTCAAACCGTTTTCGTTCTGAGCCCTGGGTTCCCAGCTGATTGCGCCTGAATCAAATCAATTGAAGGCCATGCTAAATTTTTACCAGTGGCGTAACGTAGAAATTTTAGTTTCGGTTGTATTACAAATTTATTCAGGGAGTAATCTAACAAATAGCATTTGTCATTTGTGTATTGAAAATTAGCTCAATTGTACGGGATTTTTAATTAGATTTCATTAGGTAAGGATATAAATAATAAGTCTGTTGACTTGTTCAAACTCATTTATGTTGTTGTTGTCAGCGTAGAGGTTGTAAATAACATTCCGAACTTCCGACTTTACATTTTTGTCCAAATCAACAGATTTCGGTGACCAGTGACTTTTAGTTTTTGGGGGACTTTCAAGACTTTCGTTATTGTTTAAGCGTTTTTTTATCCTTTTTATAGTGCTTTTGCTAATATTTAAAGTCGCGGCTACACGCTAAAACAATCAAATGGATCCGTGTCAAACAGATAGGGATCAAACATGTTATAACTTACCTCTACAACAGCATGATATGAAATGAAAGGACCTTGATTCCTGTCTTCCAGGGTGAAATAATGAATTAAAGAGACAATAATGTCCCTTGATAGCGAATTTAATCGCTTGCCCGGCATTTTTAGGTTGATTTGTCGTTTAGTTCTGAAAAGAACTGATTTTTTTTCACAGAATCGAAAGCAATTATTAAAACGTGTTCAAAACACTCAAATAGAGAAAAACGCACTGGAAAAATGGTTATACCAAACGAAAAAGTCACCAAACCAAAAGCAAATATTTGAGCGACGCTACTGAACGACAACAAGACGAAAGACATACGTGCATGTAACTTCTTTGTCATTCATACTGATTGTATTCCTAAAATCTGAGAAGTCATGTCGCAGCACTGGCAGACATACGTTCTTGTTATTGTTAGCATATACTGTAATGCGCTGGCACAGAGTAGCAATAAAAAAGTACGTCTAGCGCATTCGATACCAGGGATCGCTAACGAATTTACATAGTTTTGCTTATCTAAATTCACTGCAAATTTCACGACATCTGATAAAGAATAGATGGACCAAGATTTCATGCATAAATTTGCAAATTTATGCGTGAAACGTTGCTTAGCAGCTCAGGGAATTTAACGCAGAAAAACAGTTTCAGACACTATTAATTATCCTAGAAAATATCTAATGGTAGATTTAGAGAGAGAACAGATGTATCAATAGACAGAATTTTTTTTTTCCGCTAATATTATACAACTAATAATAAAAAGTTCATAAAATTTCGAGTAAAATTTCCTATTTAATTTTTGAATAAAATCGAGAATAAAATTCACAAAATCAATTTCAAAAACAGTTTTTTTCGAGTTTTTTTTGCAAAATTGGAAAAAAATCTTTTACTTAATATGATCGAAAATGCAAAAATCCCTCGAAAAATCCACTCATTATCCAAAATAAGACACTTCCTAACTGGTTACATAAATAGCTGTCTATTGCATGTAAAAAGCGAGTAAAAAGTGAGAAAAGGTTCAAATTAAATTTTAGTGACCAACAGTTTAAAATGTAGTAAAATGAGCGCTCCTGATGTCGAAATAGTGTATTATTAACTGCATCAAGTTTAAGACAGTTATATTAGCGACATAACTATAAACTCGTTATTTTGTAACTTCGCCATGCTGAACCGGTAGAATGGCTACCTTGACCTCTCTTTCTCTCTCTGCGATCATATCGTATACTACCATCTTTTATGTTTGATCAAAGTTCTCTCCTTTATTATTATTATTGTTATTTAATTGGTCCGAAAAAAGTAGTGCATACTTTTGTAAACATTATTTGTAGAATTATAATAAAAACACACAGTAAAACAAATATAATATAAAAACAAATGGTGGTATTCAATCAACAATAATATTGTAATAAAGAAAAGATTACATTCCAAGGTTGCACGGCTTAAAACCTCAAAGAAATCTAAACTTATTTATGTATTCTTTATTTACCTCATAAACGCAATCATTATGCACGTATAATTTACAATAAAAACGCGCAAAAGTGATTCATTCATGAGAAATTTGCTATAAATAGTATAAATAATGTTTTGCAAAAGTGACATGAAAACGCGATTTTCTGTGCATGCCTAGCGGCAACCAAATCGCCGATTTTCGCCTAGTACAACAAGTGCGGAAATGCCGTTTGGCTCGCCGTTTGGCCTATGCGCAGTACCCAAATTTTTATTTTCACTCCGGACTTTTGTTGTGTCTACGTATGCTGAAATACCTTTAAGGGGGCAAAACCGCTACATATATAGCCGCTCTGGTGGCTAGCGAATCTACATAGTTTTGCTTATCTAAATTCACTGCAAATTTCGCGACATCTGATAAAGGATAGATGGACCAAGATCTGACTTATTTGCCACGTGCTTTAGCCGAGAACATTAGGAAACATCGAGAGGTGTGGAAAATTCTCAAAAACTGGTAAAGCAGTTTGCGGCTTTGTTAGAACCCCCTAGAAAATTTCCAAAGCTACCGAAAATTAGACAGAAAAAATACTTATATTTTGACGAAAGATTTGTTCGAATAGCCATTAATTAAGTAAAATATTAATAAAAAAACCTCGATCATATATTAACCACTCGCTTGCTAATTATCGGAAAAAGATAAAAAAAAACTTTTTGTCCATTTATTGCTACATCTATTCTCTCTTTAAATCTACCATTAGATATTTTCTAGGATAATTAATAGTGTCTGAAACTGTTTTTCCGCGTTAAATTTCCTACGCTGCTAAGCAACGTTTCACGCATAAATTTGCAAATTTATGCGTGGAATCTTGGTCCATCTATTCTGTATTAGATGTCGCAGGGCGCAGGCGTCGGGGTGCTCTAGACAAATGGCGCAAAATTCACTTAATTTGAGTTCTAAATAAATAAATAAATTTGAGCCCATTAAAAAAATGTCCAAGAAATTAAATCCCGAGTTTCTTTTATCGAAACCTTTCTACTAAATCGACTACTAAATTAAGTAAGATATATATTTTAATGAGACCGACCGCCCGCATGATTGTACAAATTAATTCTTAAAACGAGATATTGTTTGCTGAATGTGCAATTCCATGTGTAAATGTTAAAGCCTGACGTCATCACACTAATTCGATTTAATCTTAAGTGGATGAGCCGAGAAGCAGAAGTAGTTTCAATGAAACTTAAAACACTGCTGAAATAACTATATTAACATGGAAATCAAATTAACATTCGACTTTTGTTCGATTCAAGCGAGATGGCGTTTCATAACAAAAATGCAGATGCACATTTTTCAGAACAAGTAGAATGTTGCGCTCGATGTTGAGGCAGTTATTTTTTACGACTTTGTCCCGTAAATTTTGCTTTAAAGCTGACAGGTATTTTATTTTGTATAAATTTTACGAATCATAATTTTCAATTGAGTATTCATTCTTTACCAAGAATCCGAAATGAATCATTTGCCTTTAAATAAAAAAAATATATTGTCACAGTAAAAATGTACTGTAGTGATGGTTATCGCTAAAATCGAGGCTAAAATATTTGTTGGTCAGACTTAGTTTCTAATCTCGCTTCTAGTGCAGTCCAAACAAAATCGTGATACTTCCGGTCGGTTTCTTAACTTAGCTTAGACACTTACTTAGAAATAATTTATGGCTTAAGCGATAAGCGCTTAAAACTCGGCTTAATTTATACCTACAATTTGAAATTGGCTAAAAGTGCTTTTAAGAGCTTAAAAGGTTGCTAGACAAGAATAATGATTGTCTGACTGAATTTGCGTGCACAGGATTAGAAAGAAATTAATTTTTTTTATGCTGATGAAATAAAAGATAAAACTAGCCATTTTTAATAATAGTCAAGAGAAAAGTGCTCGGAAAAGTGTTTCTAAGTGTGTTACTAATAGACTCACGCGAATACTCGCTAATAGATTAATAACTCTCGATGACTCTGTTCGCTCCCATTTGTATTTCCGAGCGTTTGCGAAAAGTATGTCCAAAGTGAATAGTTGGATCCCGGTCGGATCGTAGTTGTTAGGCAAATTTGAGGACTAATCTGAGCATATCTTGGGTAAAGAAATAACGTAAAAATCGAGGTAAAAACGATGTTATATGACATCATATTTGATGCCATATTACCTCGCATATTACATTTGTGATGCTATATGCCCGAGTAGATACCATATGACACCATATGAATATGCTGTGGTGCACACACCTCGCTTATTGGGATTATTCTCGGGATTATTCTGTCTTACTATAATTGCAAAAGCAAGATCAAAAACGATAAATCGTTAAAAACCAAAATATCCACAACCAAATTCTCGCAAACTTTTCTAGACATTTTCTCGAAATGTTGAATACACAGCGAAACATATCATTGTACCAATGGTTGGTTGTTCGAACAAAATCATGGAGAAAACTGTTACGAGTGTTACGTCAAAAATCGAGTCAGAATGTGTAGATTTTTTTACCATGTTTTTTACATTTAAAATTATTTTTTTAACACAGCAAGAAAATTAAGGGATTAAACAGCATGACATCGGATGAACCTCAAAATTAACCTCGGAACTAACCGTACACGTGCAAGCCTATCCGGCAATGGGGCTATCCGAGGGGCTATCTAATGAATCGGAAACTCTTAGGGAAACTCGGTCGGAAATTGAATAAACCCGACGATAAACAATTAATAGTGGCAGATAACGCAGTAAAAATTATTACAAAAATACGAGCAAAAATAAGTAAATTTTTTAATCCAATTTCATTGAAAAAAGTGCACTTTTAACCACTAATATGAGTGAGTCGAAGAGTGAGTAAAATACATCATTTACTCACTCAGTGATTAATTGGGCTTTAGCTGCCTCTCTGATTTAATAACGATAATTTCGAGGCGAGTTCGAGGTTAGTTTGGCGAAGTTTACGTTAATCGTTGCCTCGATCCGAGCCTCGATTGTTGCTCTAGAGACTATATATTTTTTGACTGTGAAGGTGACAAACGAACTATTAATATTTATCGAGATATTTATCATTTATGTCAATTACAAAAATGTAGTGTTTTGTCTATTATGACATTGGATTAAATTAGGTTTTCCTACAATCGCATATAAAAGTAAGCCTTTGTGCTTCCATTTGACAACGAAAAGTTGGCGTTTTCCGAGGAGTTGTCACTTTCCCGCTCTAGATCTTTTTGCTGATTTTCCCGCTCGCTAAATCAAAACAATGCAGTAAAACAATAGTTTTTGTTTTTAGAAATGAGCGTTTCTTGGTTACCGATGATATAATCACATTTTTATTTGTTGTCAAAATATTAATTTTACATTTTTGCAACAAAAATTTAAATTAAAATCGATTGTAGGAAAAATCTTGTGTGTATTTCGAGCGCAAAGTGTTTTTGTCGCTCTCGCCAGATTGTCGTGCTCCGCTATCGCGTCGCACGACAACATTCTGGCTCGCGCGACAAAGTATCACTTTGCGCTCTTAATACACAAATAGCTATTTTAACACTCGTGAGTATCGTCATTTAATCATTCGTCTGATGGGCCCCTCGCCAACAGCTCGAGAGCCCAACTTTCAGACTCAGGATTAAACGAGTGATTAAATGACAAACTTTACTCACTTGCACCAAAAAGTAAAAAAAGCTATTTAGCAACCCTTAATAGTATTCAAATTAGAAGCAATGTAATGAGAAAACCGAGGAGAAAACTAAGTCATAACTAGAACCAGTCAGATTAACGCATTCCAAATTGTGTTTATCTCGGTGTTTATTTATGCAATGTGAAATATTATAGGTCGAATAGTGTGTCTGCAAGGCGTTCTTAGACTGTGACGTCATGTCACTTTAAATTTGAAATCTAAACCCCTTCCGAGCAACCAAAAAAAATCGCAAAAAATTATTTTCCTGTCATTTTTGATACCCTATCATAAAATTAAATAAAAGGGCTTAACAAACGTCCCCCGAGACAACCCCATTCCAATAATCTCAGTCTTTCTCTAGCTCTTCAATCATGTTTCAATCAATCTCCTAGGAATCTCTATTAAACTCTCGATTAATCGCACTCAATTAAACATAAAGCAAGACACAAATAGAAGTTACATACTTGTCTATTTGAATGTATACTGATCGAGACTAGTTTAATGAGTAATTACTAATTTAATTTATCATATAATCTAAAACCGCAATCCGGGCAACAATCAGTGAATCCAATTTATTTTCTTAGTCATTTTATTATCGACAAATTAATTTCGAGGGTAATTCGCATGTGAATACTCGCACATGGCGTTGCATTTTTTTCGCTTTGACAGCGAAAAAACTAACACATACCTTATTGCCGCGAATAATATGCACTACCTTTTACATCGTAGAAGCTTTTCTCTAAACAAACGCCAGAATAAGGTTCGGAAATTCTTCTAAGTGCAAAATCGAAGAAAAAATCAAAAGTAGTGTGCCGCAGAAGCCCATTATACACTAAAACCTCGACTAAAACATTAATTTTGCTCATTAAATTGTCTTACCGAATTACACTCGAGCTTTATTTGTCGTACTAGTTGAATTTGACTAAATGCGAATTTTGCTGCTGAAAGGCAATACCCCCAAAAAACTGCCAGAAAAAATTACTCATCCTGCGGACTCGTGAATTGCATGAATCAATAAAATAAAATTTTAAAATTGATCCTCGAATTTATCTTTATAAAAAAGGTAAATTTTCTTTCTTTTCAAAAGGTAAAATTCTTATTGAAAAATTACAACTTTGTGTTCGACAATTAAAAAGCTCTAGAATAAGTGATAAAACAAAGTACATAATTGCAATTTTAACAAGCTTTCTATGACTAATATAAATAATTTTTTGCTATGAAATATCTCGCGAAATCTTCCTGGAAATCGTGTTTAATTTTCTTTTTTATTGTCGCGATTTGTTTCACATTGGCGTAGTCCTCATCCTCACTGAAGAAGTTCTTATCTAAGCTGTGATCTCGGCTGTGATATCCTCAGATATATCCGAGGATATATCACTATAATCGAGTCGCTACTTTTCGAACTATTTTTCACAAAATTTTGCTTCCGCAAAAATCTTGATAATAATATTCAGCCATACACTTAGACTTTTACGGACTTTTAATTTGTTTATAACTAATTAGTAATTTCTAGCCTAATTACCGCATGAATTTAGAAAGAAATAAATTATAGCCGCATACAGAACGCAGGAAATGGTAAATAAACTTTCACAAAAATTGAAAATTTGTACTCGATTTGATTCGAAACAATCGCCCGAACAATTTCCTATAAAATTCCCCAAATTCCAAACCGAATATTCCATTCAATGCAAATGACAAATTAAAAATCTTGTTGCGGTTTCAAACGATACATTGTAAATTGTAATTTTTATTGTTCGTTGCACATTTGAATTCAATACGCAATTCTACGTACAAGACAAATTATGTATTCCTAACTGCAATTTGAAGGCAAAGAAAAAAAAACGTCTTATAGTATGACATACATATGCACTGTAATTCGAGGTGCAATCACACCGTAGAAAACGAAGTGAGATGACAGCGTGCTCTTGACCTAAACCGGACATTTAAAACACGCGTGCTATTTCGACGGTGTAACACCGGCTTTTACCTGTGTTCGAACAGTTTTGAAAAGTTTTGTTGTTGCACATTTGCCGATCAAATTGGACCCGAATTTCGGGCCCACTCTCTTCGCTTCTACATCTAATTAAAACGCAAAACAAAATAATCAAACAGCCATACCTGTTGGTCAGCGTAATCTATCCAAAACGTGAGAAAAATTGCACACAAAACATACACAAACATTTAAGTATTCAAGGCACTGTTGATTTGCAATTATTTTCGGTTTAAAGGCACTTCACCCCGCGCATTTTTCAGTCAGAAAGATTGAGCACTTTTTCGTCAATTCGTTTTGCACATAGTTTCACAATGTTTGGCTAGTAAGAAGTGCGTAAAAAACTTTTCAAAGGTGTGCCTACACATCAACCGCGTTCTCGCCACTCACGAAATAAGGTAGACTTGGGAACTATTCGTCACATTCGTGCAATAGTTAGTGCGCATCGTCAGGCGCGCATTATACACACAGCCAAGTGTTTGTTGTTTGAACGGTTTATCTCGGAATCACTATGTGCTGCCATCTGGTAGAATGCGACGTATACTGAAATTAAACCACATGATAGTTTTCTACTAATTCTGAAATCAGCTGCGATAATTACGTTTTCAAAAAACATGACGTACACAACTTAACCTCAAAATATAAACTGAAAACTGTTGAACAAAATAATACAATGTGATAATAATTATTAGCGTCTTTTTAGAACAAACTAAATATATTTAAAAGCAGAATGGTTAGCATTAACAAATCGTTTATTTATGGAATATTTTTTGCATCAGCGACCTGGTTCACGTCTCTTTATTTATATTTACAAATAACCAAATCAGATAAGGAATTTAAAAATCCCACCAGTTTACCGACGATAAGCGATAACTCCAATCCGTTATTGAAAAAGTTTGAATATCCGCAAAGTAAAGTACTGAACAATAATTATGTTAACAGCGAAAAATTGAAGGCACATTTGCAACCATCGATCTTAAAAAGGGCCACGTCGAGCACCAGCAAATACGATCAAGGTAATAATAATAATGTAGCTGTTTTTAGTATAAGTGAGTAAAGTTTATCATTTAATCATTAGTTTGAACGTCTTGAGTCTCGAGCCGTTGGCGAGGGCCCCAATCAGACGAATGATTAAATGACAATACTCACTTGTACTAAACCGGATTTTATCCAATTTCATAATGGACAAATTACTACATTTTTGTAATTGACATAAATGATAAATATTAATAGTTTGTCACAATTAGTTCACCAAAAAGTAATGCATATTTTAATATAAACTAAATTTCAACTAATTTCCAAACTATGACTTGTTAAAATTTGTTAAGACCGTATTAAAAATGTTCAAGTTGTAATAACAACAAATTGCAATAGCAAATAGACCAAATTAATGTTGTTATTAAATGAGAAAGAGGGAGATAGATATAGTCTATTTAATCACGGAATGAGTAAATGATGTATTAGTGAATAAAAGTACAGTTTTTTCAATAAAATTGGACAATAGCTATTTTAAGTACAAATGCGCAAAGAGTGTCTTTTTCTCATAAGTCTAGAAGTTCGCGCCCTCGCTCTTCGAAAGCTGGACGAATAAGAAAAAGACTTTGCTCATGTGTGCTAAATAGTTATTTAAGTATTAAGGTCAGTAAGTGCATACTACCGGTGGAGGGTGTGTTTGGGGATCGAGACGTAGTCGAGATCTCCAATACGCCCATACCGGTAAGGCACTTACTGGCCGCAATGCGTATTACGTTTTTTGCACGATCGAGTACATAAGAAAATTACTATTTGATTAATAAATTACAAATGTAATAAATTAATTTTTCCTACAATCGCATATAAAAGTAAGCCTTTGTGCTTCCATTTGACAACGAAAAGTTGGCGTTTTCCGAGGAGTTGTCACTTTCCCGCTCTAGATCTTTTTGCTGATTTTCCCGCTCGTTAAATCAAAACAATGCAGTAAAACAATAGTTTTTGTTTTTAGAAATGAGCGTTTCTTGGTTACCGATGATATAATCACATTTTTATTTGTTGTCAAAATATTAATTTTACATTTTTGCAACAAAAATTTAATTTAAAATCGATTGTAGGAAAAATCTTGTGTGTATTTCGAGCGCAAAGTGTTTTTGTCGCTCTCGCCAGATTGTCGTGCTCCGCTATCGCGTCGCACGACAACATTCTGGCTCGCGCGACAAAGTATCACTTTGCGCTCTTAATACACAAATAGCTATTTATCATGTAGCATATGGTTTGGTTACTACATATTAAGCTTACGTTGATAGGATACGAAGTTCAATAAAACAGGGTTGTACATTGGTGTAATTTAATAAGAAATGGGAGACAGTGATGATTCTGATATTGAAAGTCCGTGGAACATAGGATGTTCGGCAAATATTCCTGAAAAATCTAAAGTAGCAATTAATTGAATCGATTAAAAAAAAAAAACAAAAAATTGAATCGCGTTTACTTACCGCATCCCGTGCGGTAAGCAAACTTACCGCACGGTATTTTGTAAAAGTAACCTGCTATGATTATTATAAAATCAGTAAACATGTCAAATTACACGATCGTGCAAAATAGTTATTTATACAACAAGTAGCAAAATGTAAGTTATTTTTTCACAAGTCGTAAATTTGTCCAACGAGGCGTAAATTTGTACACTATTTTTTGCAATTGTTAATTAAAATAAAAAATATTAAATATTAGTTAATAATCAGATGACAATCGGTTGCTTGATTCAAGCTTAATTTGTTATTAATTAGAGCAAGCATTGATAAAACAATTGAAATCGCCCCTAGGAACGAAAAATCAAACAGCTTCCTTCACATAATTCAAATCGAATAGAAGTGTTTGCTAACTCAAATTTAATGGAAATGTGGCTTATATGTTCTTGTTCAGTTAAATAATCTTACTAATTGTACAATTAATATTGTTAATAAATAAAACATTGCGGTTTTATAACTTTTTGCCACGCCTTTAGCAATTTTTAAAATAATGAAAAAAAGTAAAAAGAATGAAAAAAAGTAGAAAAAGAGTGAAAACAAGTCTTTTTTTCACGCTTTTTTTAGAACAATAAAAAAAAGAAGGCTGTTTCAATATCAAAAATGGCAACTAAAAAGATGTCATTTTAATCGCAAATTGCAAAATAGTTATTTAAGTATTAAGGTCAGTAAGTGCATACTACCGGTGGAGGGTGTGTTTGGAGATCGAGACGTAGTCGAGATCTCCAATACGCCCGATACCGGTAGGGCACTTACTGACCGCAATGCTTATTAGGTTTTTTGCACGATCGAGGACATAAGAAAATTACTATTTGATTAATAAATTACAAATGTAATAAATTAATTTTTATCAAGTAGCATATGGTTTGGTTACTACTGTCATTTAATAAGTGAATTAATAATTTCCAATAAGTTTCTTAATTAACTGATCAGAAATAGGAGACAGTGATGATTCGGATGTTGAAAGTGCGTGGAACATAGGATGTTCGGCAATTATTCCTGAAAAATCTAAAGAACGCAATTAATTGAATCGATTAAAAAAAACCAAAAAATTGAATTGCGTTTACTTACCGCATCCTTTACCGCATACCGTGCGGTAAGCAAACTTACCGCACGGTATTTTGTAAAAGTAACCTACTATGATTATTATAAAATCAGTAAGCATGTCAAATAACACGATCGTGCAAAAACATTTTTTTCACAATCGTTCAATAATATTATCAATCTTTCGAGGGTAAATATACAAGAGATACAATTTTTGTCGGATAATTTCGTTTTAATTCGAATGTTTTGTGGAAATATCTCGAGCAAAAATGGTATGAATAAATCGCGACAGCTATATTAAAGCGATTTTTTCTTATTGCTTTTAATTAACTATGCCTTCTTTTGATTTTTTATAATTCTTATGCTCTTAATTAACAACTGTATTTATGCAATACAATATACATATTTTTTTCTCACATGTGAGCAAAGTGCTTGCTTTGTTCGCTCATTTGAGTTGAAAAATGTTAACATTATTAAACGATTTTGGAAAAACATTTAAATGTTACTGTTTACTAAAAGTAACTCCAAATTTTCCTTCTAGATTTAACCGAGCTTGGTATGATAAAAACAGTGGAAGAGCAACAAATCAAAGACGAAGGCTACAAAATTCATGCTTTCAATATTTTAATTAGCAATAAATTGAGCTTGCACCGAACCATTCCAGACACAAGAAACTCATTGTAAAAATTCTACCGATTTGAAAATTCCAATGCATTATAAATATCATTAATTTGTAGATGCAAGGACATAGTTTATCCCAGCACTCTACCAAAGGCTTCAATAATCATCTGCTTCTACAATGAACATTTCCAGACTTTACTTCGAACAGTTCAATCGATACTTGATCGAACCTCCGATAGTCTTTTAGAAGAAATTATTTTGGTAAACGATTATAGCGATTTGGAAAACTTGCAAGAGGATCTGAACAAATATTTTAGCAATAATTTACCGGCAAACTTTGAAAAAGTTAAATTGTTTATTACTGACCAGCGGGAAGGTTTAATTCGAGCTCGTATGTTTGGAGCGAAAAAAGCCGAGGGCGATGTAAGTATTCCTAGTTTAAATATTAAGGCTCTCTTAATCGAGTGTTTGCAACCAGTAATACTATAAAATTTAATTTGAAATAAATTTGTGTTAGCGTTTGTCGATGTTTTGTTATCAAAACATATTGAAAAAAAAAACAAGAATATTCTTAGTGCGCACTAGTGCAACCTATTGAAAATTGCTATTATAGTAACCTATTGTTTATTGCGGGCAGGAGTGGGGAATTTTTATTTCGCTAGAAATTCATCAGTCTGGCTTCTATTTCACTTTTATTTGTTATTCGATTTTGATGTGTGATACATCAATGGGTTCAGAAAACATGTGCCTTTAAGAATAGAGAAAGAAAAAGTCCTTTAAAATAATCTATATTTAATAAGAAATAGTTGAAGTTTAATAGAGTTCATTATGTTATTAAAATTTCATTCATTTCTTATTAAATATATATTATGTTAAGGATTTTTTCTTTCTTTATTCTTAAAGGCACATATTTTCTGAATCCATTGATAAATCACACATCAAAATCGGATAAAAAATAAAAGTGAAATAGTAGAAAAACTGATGAATTTCTGGCGAAATAAAGATACCCCACTCCTGCATGCAATAAACTATAATTGAGATTTTCAATAGGTTGCACTAGTGCGTACTAAGTATATCTTTGTTTTTCTCAACATGTTTTGAAAACAAAAGATCGTAAAACGCTAACACAAATTTATTGCACATTAAATTTTATAATTCATTACTGGTTGCAAACACTCGACTAAGGGATCCTTTATGATTGAAACCTGATGGATAGGCGATACCAAGTTATGCAAAACCAAAGCTAGAATATTTATTATATTTGAGATTGAAGTAGATTTTCGGGATTAATTGGACAGGCAAACAAAAAACTTCAATTAACTGACCGGTTTCGTTTTATAACATAAAACTTCCTCAGAGTCTACAATAATACGACAGCATTAGAACAAAGGTAATGTATGTTGTTCGTCTGATATTTTAATAAATGTTAAATTTTAGAATAATTAATACTATATTTTAGCTCTTTTGTTCATTATGAACATTTTGTTACACTTTTTGCATGTATTTGATAGATTTTTACCTTTGTTCTAATGCTGTCGTATTATTGTAGACTCTGAGGAAGTTTTATGTTATAAAACGAAACCGGTCAGTTAATTGAAGTTTTTTGTTTGCCTGTCCAATTAATCCCGAAAATCTACTTCAATCTCATATATTTTTCTGGACGAAAATTACAATACAATTTATTATATTGTTATATTAATGTTCAATTGGTTTTAGGTGATAATTTTTCTCGACAGTCACATTGAAGTGAACCAAGGTTGGATTGAACCACTTTTGAACCGCATTAAAGAGAATCGAACGAATGTAGCGATGCCGGTAATTGACATTATCAATGCAGACACTTTTGCTTATTCAGCTAGTCCTTTAGTACGAGGTGGATTTAATTGGGGTTTACATTTCAAGTGGGAGAATTTACCGAAAGGTTAAAAGGCCGTATAACTTATTTGAATATAAATGTAATCAACTTATTTAATCTAGGTACACTATCGAATAAGGAAGATTTTGTCAACCCGATCAAGTCACCCACGATGGCCGGTGGCTTATTTGCCATGGATAGAAAGTATTTTGAAGAATTAGGGGAATATGATGGAGGGATGAATATTTGGGGAGGAGAGAATCTGGAAATATCTTTTAGGGTGAGAATATTTTTTAAGTAATTTTCTTATACATATAATGAAGCTATTGCTAGCACAAAAAGTAGAGGTAAAATAGTCATTATACAGATAGACTATCCAAAACCGTAACCTAGGGATTTCAGTTCACGGATAGTGGAGGTCGGCGAGCGAGGTACGGGTGCCGCTGAGATAGATCGTTTAAAATCGATCAATTTATTTTAAATTTATATTTTTTTTTCAAGAATTTTTAGTTATTTTAAATAACTAGTAGTCAAGAATTGTCATAAAATTGTGTGGCAGGCAATTTTTTAAAAAAAATTGCGGATTATTCTTGAATTCTCTTATAATACAGTTACTCTAAGAAGTTTCATATAGCAGTGACATCTATATCTTAGTAGGCAAACTAAACTCAATATTTTGGTGGATCAGCTGCTTTGATTGTTCAATAATTAAAAACAATAAACCATGAGAAAAGTGTTATGAACAAATTCCAATTATTTTAATTATTCAGAATTGTTTAAATTTATCGTAAATAATTCAGGTAAATGTTTCGGAACATTTTGTTAAATTTATTTTTGAAAACAAGGCTATTTTATTACCTTATATTTTCGACATCCTTACTTAATTTATACCAAAATTGTTGTAATACCTAAGTTGAACATTTATCTTTAAAATTGTATTAAGTTTTGGGCAAAGTTTCGCGTAAAACCTGCTGTCTTATGTCCACAAAATTAACCCTACAATCTGACTCGTGAGACATCTGTGGGTTCACAAAAATTCACGGCGCCCTTAAATCTTTATTGTCACAAAAACAATCGGCTATGTATAGGAATAGGATTTTATTGTTTTTTCAAATTTGTGAATTATTTGATTTTTTAAATCATAAAATTTAAAAATATAATATAGTAGCCTATTGGAAAATTTGAATACAAATAATTTTCGTTATTACACTTAAAAAAAAAAGCGTTGTGGATCAAATACAGAAAACTACGAATTAAAATTGTAATGCGGGTCATCTACATTGTGAAACACCCCTCTTAATATACTAGTATAAAACTTAAAATGCTTAAATTTAAATATTATATAAACTCTAGATTTGGATGTGCGGTGGAAAAATTGAGTTAATTCCATGCAGTCGAGTGGGACACATATTTAGACATAGAAGACCCTATGGTGCTCCCGATGGACAGGATACGATGCTACATAATTCTCTTAGAGTTGCACATGTATGGATGGACGATTATAAAGTAAGAAATAAAAGCAAATAATTTACATCACATTTGATTCACTATTTTCCACAGCAATACTTTCTAAACCACCGACCAGACGCGAAAAAGCTCGACTATGGCAACGTGGAAACTCGTCTGAACTTGCGCAAGCAGTTAAAATGCCAAACTTTCAGCTGGTACCTCGAAAACATCTACCCCGAATTGACGCTGCCAAGCGACGATGACGAACGATTGAAAAAGAAATGGGCTGCTGTCGAACATGACCAATACCAGCCGTGGCATTCGAGAAAACGAAATTACACTAATGAATTTCAAATTCGGTTAGCAAACACTACATTATGTGTGCAAAGCGGGAAAGATACTAAAACTAAAGGTAGTAAGTTGGTGTTGAGGTCGTGTGTACGAAGCAAGGTGCAAATGTGGTATGAAACCGATCGAAACGAGTTGGTGCTCGCTCAGTTGTTGTGTTTGCAAGCTCACCAACCATCTCCCATTTTGTACAAGTGTCATGAAATGGGTGGTGATCAAGAATGGAAGCATAAAGATGAGGTTTGTATTTGATTTTAATTTGACACTTAACACAATGCTTAATTAATAGGAAGATGCCTAAGATTTTTATTTATTTATTTGCATCTATAATGAAAATGTGTAGTTTATTTTATTGATGGGTGAAAGTTTTTTTGAAAAAAATGCAGTAATTTTTCTAATAACGATTTTACAAATTTGCCATATTTTAAGAGGACTTTTTAAAGCTAACGGTAAATGCAAATTGTGGAGGCGACAAACGATACCCTTCATCTCTTTTATTAGAGTTAGGACACAAATATTAGCATGAGACTAAAATTGGAGTATATTTGCATGTGTTGAAATGAGACGCAACAAGCCATCTTCGAAGCTATCTTGCGTTTGAGCTTCCGTATAGCCATCTACCGAGCACTAGAACAGGCACTCTAACAATGATTCTCGTTAGAGTGCAAAATATGATAAAAAAATTGAAATCGGGTGTAAGGCAATCTTAAAAATTAAAGAATCAATTTTCAATATTTAAACTGATATATAATCTGAATTGATTTATCTGTGATTGCAATGGACAAAGTGTCATTTATGTTATTTTGTATTTGAAATATCAACTATATTAACTTTGAGTAGCTGTATCTTTTTTTTACAATGAACTAGAAAAACTTTGTTCCATTAAAAGAGTAGATCAATGTTTCTGTAATGTATGTCTCTTTAAATATTTAAAATTGAATCAGTAGTTTTCCTGTGGGCCTTACACCGAGTGTCAGTGATTTTTCCATAAGAATAGCATGCGCTTCCAGCTAGACGCGCTGAAATGAAAGCTCAGCAGAAATACTCCTCTTAAATATCTAAAAACACTTATTAGCGCAATATGAATGGTGACGTCACAAGTAGCCTCCGAGTAAGGTGCGTTTTTATCCCACCTCATTTTATCTAGAGAAGAGGGTAAAAACACTCCTGGTTAGGAGGCTATATGTGACGTCACTAGTCGGGTTGTGCTAAAAAGCGTTTTCAGAAATATAAAATATCGTACATTTCTAAAATAATTGTTACAAAATCGACTGCATTTTTTTTAAGAACTTTCATACATCAATTAAATAATAGTATATTCTGCAACGAGTGCGGAATGAGAATATTCAGCCCGAGTGGAAATTTGTCGCACACAAATTCAGCCCACGAGGGCTGATTATTCATTCCGACGAGTTTTAGACTATACTTTTTCTAATACTATCGTCAATTAAAATACGTCAGTTTTTACGTTTTTAGGCAATTAGTCGCTTTTGGCATTTAGTTCACAGATGTCGCCGCTATAATATATCTATTAATAAACAAAATTAGTTACAAAATGTCATAAAGAATGTTCTAAATATGAATGATTTAGTTGATTGATTTATAGTATTACTAATATCAACAATTAATAAGTTAAATGAATAATTCATTAATCAAAAGCTTAATGTTGCGTCAACTTCCATGAGATGGCGCCACATGTGGTCATTCTATCACTTGTATAAGAATGAATATTCTTGCACTTGTTGCAGAATCAGTACATTCTCAAATTAAAATTAGTTTAAGAATGTTATTATTCTAAAATAGTATTAGAAAAAATATATACTTCCACTATAAATTAAAAAAAATATATATGCAAGTACCCTATTGCACGATCCAGGCAATAACATAATTAAAAGCCAAAAGTATTAAAAATGTTTAAACATGCCAATGAAAACTCTGGTATTCAATTTTAAAAGATATTAAATGTTACAGAAAAAATCTCCAATTTACAACCTGGGCGCTGGAATGTGTTTGGGCGTGAAAAAGAAAGCAATAAACGCAACCATAATTTTAAAACTATGCACGGACCCAGACTTAAACATGTGGGACTTGATCAAATAAAATGAACACAAATCGATTTATGACGGAATACTGAAGAACTGAATGAAATTAATGATCTATGTTGCAGAATTTTTCTGTTGCACCTTGTTGGTTATTGTATTTACTATTTTATCTTAGAGAAATAAATTATTTTTACAAATTATATATTTATTTTATAAAATTAACAACAGTTTATCATACATTCGCATCTTTCATAAAAAAATTCTCACTTACAACAAACCGGACGCATTGCAGCAACGTATTTCTTTCATGGCGAATTTCCTTCTCTAATAATTTTTCTAATAAAGTAACTTTTCGTTTTCTGAAAGCACATTTAAAATTATCATCTGTAGTGGCTTTAAATGACTTTCTTGCGTTTTTCTTTTGTCTTCGAACTGGTCGTTTTCTCTTTGTAACAGTCGCTTTTATAGGTTTAGGTTCTTCTACTATTTCTATTGGTTTCAATTTCTCTATTTTTATTTCAGTAGGCGCCTCATCATCATCGTCTTCACACTTCTTTATCACAACTTCTTCGGGTTCCTTCTTTACTAAACTTGGTTGCGGTAATACTTCCTCATCCGAATCAGATCCATACGCTCCCATTAAGGCACCTAACGCGTTATTTAACTTTATTTTACTCGGTTCCGGTTTTTGGTTTGATTCCCATTCGTCGTCCTCGTAGTCGCTAGTTTCCTTTTCATCGTATAATTCCGATGTTCCTGGAAATGGAAACATCGTACCATTCCAATCACACTTATCATCGATAATCGATTTGAATTCCGGTTTCTTTTTAGGGGCCACTTTTCGTTTATGGTGCTGTGATTTGATTGTTGGTGGACGGGGTTGCTTTTGAATGTTTTTAGACACTACAAAAAATTGTAATAACAAAAAAAATTACTTCTATTGTTTGATTTTTAATCCACAAAATTTAAGGGCACGAAATCACTGTGCAAATTTATGCGAGAAACGTTGCTTTGCAGCTCAAGGAATTTAACGCGGGAAACCAGTTTCAGACACTATTAATTATCCTAGAAAAAATCTAATGATAGATTTAGAGAGGGAACAGATGTAGCAATAAATGAACAGAAAATCTCCGCTAATTAGCAAGCGAGTGGTTAATATTTGTTCGAAGTTTTTTATTCATATTTTATTTAATTAATGGCTATTCGAACAAATCTTACGTCAAAATATAAGTATTTTTTGTCTATAATTTTCGGTAGCTTTGGAAATTTTCTAGGGGTTATAACAAAGCCGCAAACTGCTTTACCGTTTTTAAAAAATTTTTACACCTCTTGATCTTTCCCAATGTTTTCGGCTAAAGTACGTGGCAAATAAGTTAGATCTTGTTCCATCTATTCTTTATCAGATGTCGCGATTTGCAGTGAATTTAGATAAGCAAAACTATATAGATTCGCTAGCGACCAGAGCGGCTATATATTGTTGCCGGAGCTGGCAGTTCTCTCTTGCTCTCTGAAGCCTCGCTCCGTCAGTCAGCTACTTTTCTACGAGTGTAACTACCATTCTTTAATATTCTAAGTTTCTCTTATTCTCATTATCCTAATCCACAAAAATACAAAGTGCGCGAATAACAATCCGACCGACCCATACTTGTGCGACGGTTCGGTACGACTCGCTGTGACCCTGTACGACCCGTGCGTTGGTGCTCGCTCGCCCCGTTTATATACTTTATCGCTAGTGTTTACCATTTGTTCGCCGTACGCTCGTTAGTGCTTGCTCGCCCTGTGTATATACTTTCTATCGCTATTGTTCACGGATGCTCACCAGTGCTCGCCACACGCTCGTTTGTGCTCGTTCATTCCAACCGCGGTAATCTTAATTGCTAGTGTTTGTCACTCACTCGCAACGCTCGCCGCATGCTCGTTTGTGCTCGTTTATTCCAATCGGTGTAATATCAATTGTAGGTGTTCGTCACACACTTGCAACGCTCGCCGCATGCTCGCCGGTGCTCGCCGCACGCTCGTTAGTGCTCAACGCAGAATCCACTCAGATTCAAAATTCTAACACATTCCGCAATCGACATCATGGCGCCCAACGTGGGGCCTAGGTTCGAGCACGAACCCATTCGTATCCACCAGCACCCCAGCCGAGGCACCAAAGATTGAAATTTCCAACGATGACTGGAAAATTCTGTCGGAAGTTCTTTCACCTGAGTTCAAACCCTACCAATCGTTTCCTAGTATCGCAGAAACTATGTGGCGCCCAAACGAAGATTCACTACAACAGGATCCAAAACCACTCGACCAACAACAACATACAAACAAATTACAACTACTAATTCCATGGACTTCGACTGCTCCAACGTTTTCCGGAAACATCCTGGAAGACCCGCGTAAGTTTTTGCATGACATGCTGAACTTGTACAAGAAACACGGTATCGCAGTGGAAAAATATACGGAATTCACAATCAAACAACTGCGAGACAAGGCAAGTACACGTTTTTTGCCTTACATTAAGCTGTACTCTTGGGATCAATTTCTCGATGCATTTGAATTTGAGTACGAAAACACGGCACGCATTTCCGAGCTCAAAGCAATCGCGTATAGTGAAGTACAGAAGGACGAATCAGCAGAACTATTTATGTTACGCAAAAAGGCGCTGTTCACACGAGTGGAACCGGACATGCGCGAATTCCACCTAGTCGAAATTTTGATAAATCAACTGAAACCAGAACTATCAATTAACTTACGTCGCCACCCCCCAACGCGATTTGACGCACTGCTAGAAGAAGTACGCGTCTTGGATCGCGACTTAAATCGCGAGCAACCAGTGGAAAACAAGAAACAAACAACAGTGCTCCCACAGTGTCGACACTGCCCAGAGAAACACTACCACAGCAACTGTCCAGTTCTGGCCAATAAACGACAGGAAAACACAAACAGAGGTTTGCATTCGAGAAACCAGCAGACCTCTCAATAAACATGGTTTCTCACACACCCGGCTTACCAATTATTCGAATCAAAATTGACGCACAAGATTACACAGCGCTAATCGATTCAGGCGCAAGCGTAAATTTTATTCGAAAAGGATTAACCACCAATTCACCAAGGCACCACAATAGAATCCACATTCGCCAAGCAATATCGTCAGCCAGCGTTCTACACAGCGACCAGACAATAACCGCGCTAATCAATTTTGGCAGTTTTGAAGAAGCAACTTCGTTTCACGTGGTCGAAAATCTTCAGCAGGAGATTGTATTTGGGTATAACTGGTTGGTACAACAGGATGCGCAGCTAGATTTTGCGCGCCAATGTTTGTATTTTGGCAAACAAAATCGCTCAACAGTCTACTGGGGAAGTACTAACTATCAAAACCATCGCAAACCAACACTGCCAACTTTGACAAATCTAGATGAAAAGGAACAAGTGATGTATCAGAAGATTATCAACGAATTTACCAACGTATTCGACTCAACACTGCAACCACCATCTACCAACGCGACAGAGCACAAAATCACGCTGCACAATCCGAAACCAGTGCAAATTCGACCCCGGAAGTACTCCAACGAGAAGCTCCAGATCATTGAGCAGCAAATCGAAGAAATGTTAACAGCAGGCATAATCGAGCCAAGTCAGTCAAACTTTTCGTCACCAATCCACATAGTGGCGAAAAAGAATGGAAAACACCGATTCTGCATCGATTATCGGCAACTCAATACTCAAACGCGAGACGAGACCGCTCAGTTACCAGCTATACAGGACGCAATTCGTGAGTTCGGCGAAGCTAAAATATTTTCGGTATTAGATCTGAGCAGCGGCTACTGGCAGATACCCTTGGAAAAACACACTAAACCTTTAACGGCATTCACGACTCCAGATGGATCGACTTACCAATTCACGGTAATGCCATTTGGATTAAAAAACGCACCCGCAACATTTCAAAAATTAATGACACAGAAGGTTCTGCACGGTTATCTAAATAAATTTTGCAAAGTTTATTTGGATGACATCATCATATTTTCGAAAACAACGGAAGAACACGCACAACACTTAAGGTTGGTACTGGAACGAATTCAGCAAAACAAACTGCGATGTGCACCAGAGAAATGCACGTTGGCTCAATCCAACATCGAGTTTCTTGGTCACAGTATCTCGGCAGAAGCCAATCATCCAATCGCAGCTCACATTGACCAAATCGAAAACTATCCAGCACCAAAATCACGAAAACAACTTCGAGGCTTTATCGGAATCTGTAACTGGGTACGAGAATACGTTCCAAATTTTGCAACAATGGCGGCCACATTAACAGACTTGCTAAGCGAAAAACGCCGCTGGAAATGGTCCGAAGAAGAGCAAAACGCATTCGACCACATCAAACAGGAACTGAAGAAACCACTTAAACTCAGCAGACCCAATCACAATCTGGCGTTTATTCTACAAACGGACGCAAGCGCTAAAGGTATGGGAGCAGTACTGTATCAGACCGAAGGCGACCAGAAGTATATCATTTCGTACGCCAGTGCAAGATTCAACCAAACCGAACGCGCATACCACGTCAACGAGCAAGAATGTTTGGCGGTCATTTGGGCGATAAAGCGATATCGCCACTTTTTGGAGGATCGACCATTCACCTTACGAACAGACAGCCGAGCAATTACATGGTTAAACCAGGTAAAGGATTCGAAAACTAAACTGGCACGATGGTCACTATTACTACAGGAGTTTAGTTTTCAAATCGAACACTGTCCAGGATCAACAAACCAATTGCCCGACTACCTATCTCGTAACCCTGGGAACGAGCAAGTACCCACCGATATGCTAAATGACGAACATTTGACACCACCTACGCAAGGAGAAGAAAAATTGAACGTGCTGGAAATGGAGACCCTAGACGACCAAGTGATGAGGAGCCAAAGAAATAGCACCACGCACCAAACACTCGTGGCTAAATGGCAGCGAATCCAGTTGGATGGAGTATCGGAACCAGGAGACAAGACATTCTCAACCTTGTACGCGGTAAAAGACAACATATTATACGAGAGAGGCCAAAACATTTGGAAAATGTGTGTACCATTGGACATGCAAGCACGAGTTCTAAACGAATTCCACGACAGCCCATTGGCCGGACACCCAGGACGCGACGAAACCTATCGCGCAATTCGGCAACGCTTCACATGGATCGGTTTAGAATCAACAGTGCGAAAATACGTAAAGGGCTGCATTATCTGTTCAACCGTGAAAGCAGGGACGCCACAAGCTCCAGCACCACTACGTGCGCACGTTCCCACACAACCATGGGAATCAATTAGTATCGACATACTAGGACCATACCCACATTCATTCAACAACAATCGATACATTATTATGGCTGAAGACTTGTTTACAAGATGGATTGAGGCTAGACCATGCGAAAAAGCTAGACGAAAAGACGTTATTGCGTTTCTCGAAACAGACATCTTTTCGCGCTACGGCTATCCGCGACAAATTATATCGGACCAGGGATCCCAAATGAAAGGTCCAAAATGGGAGAAGTATTTGAATAAATTCAACATTCAGCCGTGGACAACGGCAGCTTACCATCAAAGAGCGAATCCCGTTGAACGACGCGTCCAAGAATTTAAAAAAAGTCTGCGTACCTTACTAATCGATAAAAACGAACGTGCATGGGAGGACCAGCTACCAACAGCACTCTTCCACAACCATTCACGAGAAAACCGAGCAACAGGAGTATCACCAGCCAAAGCGTTATTTGGATCGGAACTTCACCGACCAGGCGAATGGCAAAGACCCAGAGATCACAACGCCGAAGAAACAGCGGAACAACGACGGAACCAGATCCAGCGCCGTCAAAACGTATTTCAACGGAGATACGTAGTAACACCACAAAACGACCACATTACGTTCCAAATCAATGACTACGTAATGACAAAAGCCAGAGGTCATTCAAACTTCGGACCGAAATGGACAGGCCCGCACCAAGTGGTAGACGTCAAGGCGGGTAACATCTACGTTATCAACAAGGACGGAGCGCATACCAAACTTCATGTAGACGATCTACGACCGGCACCGACCAGTGATCCACCAATCTTGTAGTTATTCACATATTAAGATATATTTTGTTTTTTTTTGTATTAGATAATAAATCAGTGCAGTTAACACTCGTCAGAGAGGGGGCCGTGTTGCCGGAGCTGGCAGTTCTCTCTTGCTCTCTGAAGCCTCGCTCCGTCAGTCAGCTACTTTTCTACGAGTGTAACTACCATTCTTTAATATTCTAAGTTTCTCTTATTCTCATTATCCTAATCCACAAAAATACAAAGTGCGCGAATAACAATCCGACCGACCCATACTTGTGCGACGGTTCGGTACGACTCGCTGTGACCCTGTACGACCCGTGCGTTGGTGCTCGCTCGCCCCGTTTATATACTTTATCGCTAGTGTTTACCATTTGTTCGCCGTACGCTCGTTAGTGCTTGCTCGCCCTGTGTATATACTTTCTATCGCTATTGTTCACGGATGCTCACCAGTGCTCGCCACACGCTCGTTTGTGCTCGTTCATTCCAACCGCGGTAATCTTAATTGCTAGTGTTTGTCACTCACTCGCAACGCTCGCCGCATGCTCGTTTGTGCTCGTTTATTCCAATCGGTGTAATATCAATTGTAGGTGTTCGTCACACACTTGCAACGCTCGCCGCATGCTCGCCGGTGCTCGCCGCACGCTCGTTAGTGCTCAACGCAGAATCCACTCAGATTCAAAATTCTAACACATTCCGCAATCGACATCAATATGTAGCGGTTTCGCCCCCTTAAATAATTTTATTATATTAGTCAGCACCATAAGGAAATCATTATAGTACACAATATTAAAATTCATAACTTATCATAATGACAAAATAAAATATTTGGAAATGCATTTTTGTGGTACATCCACAGATAAGTATAACAGATAGGCGGTCTAACGTTAAAATTGGTTTCGCTACCCATCAGTTCCCCTCAACCCGCGTGTATTTTATATTGCCTACATCTAGGAGTATGCCTTTTATATCATAGTTTATTTCATTTTGTTTTGAAAGAAAACTGTAATCACATTATAATTTAACGGATGGTTTTAGAAACTGTATCTGGACGTAAGGTTGCAACTGTTAAATTGTAACTGTTGGTTTGGTGTGGTTTGGGCCATATGAAGATGATTTCATATTACGTTATTAAAGTATTATATTATTTTGCAACGCCATCTACCATAGGATAGACTTTGTACCAGAACAGCGCCCCTCCGTGGCCGGCGTTATACTAAAAAAAGCCCTCTCTAGTCGGGCGTTGGCAATATAAAAATGCGAAACACTTTGCCCTATCCGATGGCACATCTGTATATAACCTTATCTGTGGTACATCTCTCGTTTATTGACAAAGGCATCTTTATTGAAATATTATTTTAGGGCTCTCTTAGTCAAGTGTTTGCAACCAGTGGTGCAGCAAAAAATTTAACGTGAAATAAATTTGTGTTCGCGTTTGTCGATCTTTTGTTATTAAAACATGTTGAACAAAAAAGATAAACTTAGTGCGCACTAGTGCAACCTATTAAAAATCTCCATTATAGTTTATCGCATGCAAGAGCGAGGAATTTTTATTTCGCTAGAAATTCATCAGTTTTGCTGCAATTTCACTTTTATTTTTTATTCGATTTTGATGTGTGATACATCAATGGGTTCAGAAAATATTTGTCTTTAAGAATAGAGAAAGAAAAAGTCATTTAACATAATATATATTTAATAGAAAATGGTTGAAATTTTAATAACATAATGAACTTCATCTATTATACTTCAACTAATTCTTATTAAATATATATTATTTTAAAAGAATTTTTCTTACTCTATTCTTAAAGGCACATGTTTTCTGAACCCATTGATGTATCACACATCAAAATCAAATAAATAATCAAAGTGAAATAGAAGCAAATCTGATGAATTTCTAGCGAAATAAAAATTCCTCGCTCCTGCACGCGATAAACTATAATGGAGATTTTCAATAGGTTGCACTAGTGCGCACTAAGTATATCTTTATTTTTTTCAACATGTTTTGATAACAAAAGATCGACAAACGCTAACATACATTTATTTCAGATTAAATTTTTTGGTACATTACTGGTTGCAAAGTCTCGACTAAAGGAGCCTTAAGCCATCTATCGAATTTAGTTGATTCTATTGATATTTTTCACTTTTTATTAATATCTGTCATTTTTAATAAACTATTACCCAAAAATAATACTTACATCTGAATTTATCCCGTCCAAATGCATTGTCATTCTTCCCAATTCGCAAACCCTTCTTCAAAAGTTCCTCCTGCTGTTCATAACGTATCGCAATATTCTCTTTTTTCGGATACCGCTTCTTCCTTTCTTCGATCCATCGTGCAATATCTTCCGGTGTATTAACATGGCAAATTCGTTCGTAAAGTCCAGTCAAATGTTGGATTGTTATATGTTTCTCAACAACGTTTTCATGTGCTGTAAATTGACACCCATCGATATTGCAAACTCGATGTTCAGACATATGCTTATCGAAATAAAACTGCGTGTCGAACGTCCGTTCGCATGATTCACAAGAAAATGCACGGTTTTCGTAATCAAAACCACATTCCTCATCCGAAAAGTCTTCTGGATCATTCTCGTCGAAATATCCACGAAAGTCGTCGTCGATTTCCTCCTACACAGAAAATCGCTTGTCAGCAGAAAATACAAGTTGCAAAAATCCACACAAAATTATTCAAAAAATAATAATAAACAGAAACAAAGAACTTACGCAAAAATCCGACTTAATCTGCAAAGAAAACATTTGAGTTTCTTCGACAGTTTATTTTTAATCCTTTTGAAAATAAGATTTGTGAGAAAGAAAGATTAGAAAATTTTTATACAGTACCTTTCTTCCTCTGCATGATTTTAGGGTAGTTTTTCAAAACAAAACAAATGAAAAAATAAACAAAATTAAGAATGAGCAAGTTTTCATTTACAACTAATTTATTGAACACGTTTCTCTTTTTTTAATAATTCTAAGTCCATACATGTAAGATTAATAAATTAACGTACTTTTAGGAATTTAGTCGTAAAAATCAGCGTGGCGTCGTAACGCAATTATCAATTTGGTGACTCATAATTAACTTTTTTTTTATTTTTACTAAAGTATTTATTGTGAAAGATTGGCTATAGCAATAGCAATTTATGTTGAACAGATAGTGGGGACGTTAGCGTCGAGCCCGCATTATTCGTTTCTATGGCAACGCGCAGTTTCCCGCCACTAATTGTTCAGCTTACATTGCTACTGCTATACAAATTAAATGTTACATGGTAACTTAACATTAAAAACATGATTTCTGTTGGCAAATGCCTCACATGATTTAAGTTGTTCAAAGAAAGTGCATAATTTTCTGTATGTTTGAGTTTATATTATGAGCGACAAAATGTTCAACTAACTGATTTTTACGTATTCCAAACAAAAAAAAAACAACAATTTTATTCGGCAAAACACTGAATTTAATATTAAAACAAAAAAATTATGCATACATGACATTATTCAATAAGTAAATAAATAAAAGATTTACAATAAGTGATATTTTATGGCCAATAATGATCGATAAAGATAAAAAATCTGGTTAAAAATGAAAAAAAATGTCATTTAATTAGAATTAATTAATTAAATTGATTTGCTGCAGCAAAGCTTCAGTTTTGACAAATCGGCTCAGATTCAGCACTTTGAACCGACTCAGTTTGAGCAATCGGTTCCGACTCAGCAACAATGCTTTGAGTCACTAATTGTTCGGCCTCGGTTACATTGTTTTTACCCTGTAAACATATTCAATAAATTTAGATCATTTATTTTGAAAAATATTTCCAAAAAAATAAACTATTTCAAACTACAAAAAAGCAAAAATATCTTAAAATTTAAATTCATTACAAATATACATTAATTTCTATTTGATTCAATTATAAGTCAATGTCTGCTGTATAATCTATCGGTGTGGTAATTGGTGGTAAATTAGGTTGAGAAATTAATTGGAGGATACGCACCTCCTGCTGCTGCTGCTGTTGCGGCAGTTGCTGTGCTCCTTGTGAACTTTTCTCAGCGTTCCGGTATAATTGGCTGCACTTCCATCGCTGTTCCCGATAGCTTTTCCAAGCTTCTTTGTCGTCCGAGCTTTTGGCGGCGGCCAAAAGCTCATCTTTCACTGTGAATGCAGATTTGATTTCTTCCGTTACAAATGCTTTGGTCAGATCGATATTTTTCAATGGCTGTCGCTTTCTAACAATGGGTAAAAATCTCTTGTGTGTGCCGAAATTGAAATTGTTCTTGTTCGTGCCAAAGCGCATTTTCTTGTGTGGAGGACCAATCTATATTAAAGAAGTTTTGTTATAACAAAGGAGATGTAGGAAACTTCAAATTTCTTATCAAAAGTATTATTTAATATTAGGGGTCCATCACTGGCTGCAAATATAATGTATACCATATAAACTGAATAGGTTAGCTGAAACTCATCACCCGAATTTAGTGTGATATCTACTCATAGATGGCGGTCAAAGCATAAATAATGACTAAATTCAAATAATTGATATTGAGTAAAGAAAACTGTAAATTGCGCCTGACTGATCCGTGTTTGTTTACCTCACTCATAGATTGTACTATTTTGTAATTCTGTGACGTATGTTTCATGCACCAAATGTCACTCGTGTTTCTCTCTTTTTCTATCGAGTTTGCCAAAAAATAAAAAAATTCGATTAGTTCCAAAAATTTTGGAACTAATCGACATATTTTTCCTAGATTCGGATAGTGCAATGTTGTTCGCGTGTTGAAAAATTGCATTACAAACTTCAGCATTTACAACATTCAGTTATTTACATTATTTTGCAGTATAATTGTGCATAATATGTCTTCAATATTTGAATTTAGTTACATGTTTCATTATTATGTATTACTAAATATTTAGGTTCTCAAAAAGTTATTTAGTAAAATAAATAACTTTTTAAGTTTTGGTCTGTTATTGTTGTGCAAAGTACGCTGTAACAGCGGCATGAGACGCGCTTCATGCCATAGGTATATTCAAAACGCGGAGCGGATTTCATCAAAGCGCCGTACAAAAAAAAATCATATCTTTTACATAAATAAAGCAATTTATGTGATTGTTTTACTAAAAACTTCTCCATTTTTTTCTTCACATTTCATACGCTATAAGTATGCATCTATCTATAATAGTTTAAAACTTTTCTCGATGCTGAAGTTTGTAATGCAATTTTTCAACACGCTTTGTTTAAACAATTTCTGAGCTAATTGTTAACAATAATTTTAAGAATAACTTTGCACTATCTGAATCTGCATATGAGATGTGTAAACACAAAATTTAACAATATTGTTCATCAAAAAAATTAAGATTAAGGATATCCCGCCGGTTACCGATTTGATTAATTCTTTCCCTACGTATATTAGGAAGTTTTACCAGTATAAACAGAAAACTAGTATAATAAATACTATAAAGAATACCATAGGAGTAATTCATAATTCTGATCTATATCCTCCGACGTAGTCTCAACTTCCTCAGTAATGATTTTGAAATTCGCTGGCAATGCACTATAGGTAACAAACCACTAGACACTGATGATCTATAATCCGAAGCCGAAAAATGCATTGAGCAGACAAATTTATTTCTTAACTAATTTTTTTCCAAGTCAAAAAGCTGACAGTTGCCTAACATAAGAAAACAAATAAAATCAGGATTATGTAAAGCAACAATATACAGGGTGGTCTACATGTTTACAAAACACACCTTTATAGAATGAGTTGCGCGATTTCAACATACGATTATAACACATTTAATGCTAATTTGTTAATTCTAATTTGTTTTAACCACAAAAAAATGGATAAAATATTTAATTTGTAAAAAATTTTACGTGTGAGCTACCATAACATTAAACCTAACACACACCTCTTAAATATTCCGAATCATAGTAGAGTACTAAATTAGTATGTATTACTCTACTATGATTCGGAATATTTAAGGGGTGTGTGTTAGATTTAATGTTAAGGTAGCACACACGTAAAAAAAATTACAAATTAAATATTTTATTTTTATCAATTTTTTTGTGTTAACTAATTATAGTCGGGATTCGGGAATCTGAAGGCACAAATTCGATCATGGGATGTGCACTCGATGATATATGGTTTTAAAAATATGCATATTATGTGAAATGATCTTCCGGATCTGAATATATGGTTTGTCCAAGATTGCAAAAAGGCACAAAAAATTATTTTCACATTTTTTTTGTGTTAATAAAAATTGTGAAATTTTATGTTTACACCGCTACAGCAGGAGTATTATTCATCTCATTGAAATTATTTTTAAACCAATAAAAAGCTAAATTCTTTTACATTCACACGCTGCAAATTGTTTATCAAGATTCTTAATAATAATTGCTACAGAAATTGTTTAAACAAACCGCGCACAAAAACTGCATTATAAACTTCAGCATCGAGGTATTTTAAAAACTATTATAGATAGATGCATACATAGTTGGTAAAAAATGTGCAAAAAGAATGAAGAAGTTTTTAGTGAAAAAATTACATAGATCGATTCATTTGTGTAAAAGATATGATTTTTTTTATAACGCGCCTTGGTGTCTTCCGCTGAGCGTATGCTGACTAACATACGACTTTAACAGTTGCTGTCTCGCGCGCATTAGTTGATCAGTTAAGTCTGTAGAATAACATCTCAATATTGTTATAATATTAGCTTTTCATTTGATACTACAAATAATGGAACAATCTCAACTTCACATAAAATGTAAAATAATAAGTACTAACATATTGTAACTGTCCTATATTACGGCCTTAAATCCAAAAATTCCGAATCCAACTAACTTTGAATGGAATTTAAAAGACAATGTTCTTATACCGAAGTTGATAACTATAAATGCTCGTCCAAATGTATCATCCGAAAATATGTTTTGTAAATGTAAATTTAAAAATTGTACCAAAAATTGCAGGTGTAACAAAGTTGGATTACAGTGTATAATAGGTTGCTATTGTGAGGGTCAATGTCGATAACTTTAAATTTAATATTCAATAAATTTTCAATTTTATGTATAATTTAAAATTATTACAAAAGATAGAATTTATTTATTCATATAATTAGTAATGTGCAGTGGTAACGCAACTGATCAAATAATGTGTGCGAGACCGTCTTCGTGTTAAAGTCGTACATATGCTCAGCGGAAAACAACAAAGCGCGTTGTTAAAAAAATCATATCTTTTACACAAATGGATCTATTCATGTAATTTTTTCACTAAAAACTTCATTCTTTTTTGCACATTTTATACCAACTATGTATGCATCTATCTATAATAGTTGTTAAAATACCTCGATGCTGAAGTTCATATTGCAGTTTTTGTGTGCGGTTTGTTTAAACAAATTCTGTAGCAATTATTATTAAGAACTTTGATAAACGATTTGCAGCCTCTGAACGTGAAAAAATTTAGCTTTTTATTGGTTTAAAAATCATTTTAATGAGATGAAAAATACTCCTGCTGCAGCGGTGTAAACATAAAATTTCACAATTTTCAATATAAAAAAAAATGTAAAAATATTTTTTGCGCCTTTTTGCAATCTTGAAAAAACGGGCCTCATATTCAGATCCGGAAAATCATTCTACATATTATGCATATTTTTTAAATCATATATCTCCCGAGTGCACAGTTCGACTTTTAAACAGCGTCTTTTCGGAGTCTAGATTCCCGACTATATAGAAATCTCATACAAAAAATGAGACAGAGTATTCTAATTTGTATGTATAAGAACCAGTTAGGTAGTTAGTCAAATGTCAGATGTACTAGAATCAACGCCATCTAGTTTTGGTAGATAATTTTGGCTAATGGTCCGTAATATTGCGGACCAGAACCACTTGATGATTGTTTTAGCGACCTCTATTGCGCGTTACACCTACCAGTAAATTATAAGCTGGTAGGTGTTGGTAGGTGTAACGCGCAATAGAGGTCGCCCAAACGTTCGTAACACAAGTTTGGGCAGATTTTTAAGTAAGGCAGAAATTGATATGGTATACATTATATTTGCTGGCTGTTTCGAAGTTGTCTGCAACCAGCACTGCATCATAGAGAAAAGAGCGCGAATGATTGGCGAGAGCTTAGGAGAGAGTGAGAAAAATATATAATAAACACGTGTATTTATAATTACTGTATTTCGGTTATGCGTTGATGGTTTTAGATGAAAATCATGTCAAAATATTCTGAAAAAATTAATCTGTTTCCTAAAGCTTTTTTTTTAAATAGTGAATAATTAAAGATATATTTGACAAACAAAAATGAATTAACAAAATTAACAATGATTATTAAACATTATTCAAATTTGGTGAGCGTCGTGCTCTAGAGAATTGTTTTTTGAATATTTTGACATGATTTTCATCAAAAAATATCAACGCATAACCGAAATACATTAATTATAAATACGCGTGTTTATTATATATTTTTCTCATTCTCTCCTAAGGTCTCGCCAATCATTCGAGCTCTTTTCTCTATGATGCAATGTTGGTTGCGGACAACTTTGATACAGCCGCTAGAGGACCCATAATAAGGCTCCCTTAGTCGAGTGTTTGCAACCAGTAATGCACTAATAAATTTAATGTGAAATAAATTTATGTTAGCGTTGGTCGATTTTTTGTTATCAAAACATGTTGAAAAAAATAATGATATACTTATTGCGCACTAGTGCAACCTATTGAAAATCTCCATTATAGTTTGTCGCGTGCAGAAATGGGGAATTTTTATTTCGCTAGAAATTCAATAGTTTTGGTTCTATTTCACTTTTATTTTTTATCCGATTTTGATGTGTAATACATCAATGGATTTAGAAAACATGTGGCTTTAAGAATAGAGCAAAAAATAGTATATTATATTATTAGGCATAGAAAGCAGTCTTTTCGTGTTGAGCCCAGAATTGCTGACGAGGCGATAGCCGAGGCTGCAAAATGGGCGAAACACGAAAAGGCGTTCTATGCCAAGTGATATATGCTATTTTTTCTTCAATCGAAAACTTTAAAAACAGTTTATTAAAAATACTGAATTAGAGAAATTCGAATTAAATACTGAACAATTAGAGAAATCAGAAAAATTTAAATTTAAATTAGTAGTAGCGGTATTGTTATCTATATTTATAAGTTCATTTCACTGTTTTTCGGTAATATTTTCTTTAGCTACATCCAGTTCAGTAAATGAAGTAGCTTCATATGTGTTAGTTTCTGCTCGCAATGTACTAGGCCTAGGCTCATTGATGTCAACTGGAGCTAATATTTTTTTGCTATTTTTTAGGAATGAAATTTGCGACTGTATCTTTCGCAACTTGTGCCAATTCAGGTGGAGTACAATCCATAAATTCTAATGAATCTTGCTACATTTTCTACGTTTATTATACAGGTTGTAGAATAGTCTGGCAACCGGCAATACACGACATTATTATACTAGTAACAATTTTTTCCTTATTATACTAATATAAAAATGATCTACTTCAGAGTTGCGCATTTAGAAGCGAAATATGACTATTTTTGTACGATTGAAGAAAAAAGTTCTTTAAAATAATATATATTTAATAAAAAATAGTCGAAGTTTAATAGATACAGATGTTATTAAAATTTCAACTATTTCTTATTAAATATATATTATTTTATAAGACTTTTTCTGTCTCTATTCTTAAAGGAACATGTTTCCCGAGATGTTTTCTGAACCAATTGATGTATTACACATCAAAATCAGATAAAAAATATAAGTGAAATAGAAGCAAAACCAATGAATTTCTAGCGAAATAAAAATTCCCCACTCTTGCACACGATAAACTATAATGAAGACTTTCAATAGTTTGCACTAGTACGCACTAAGTATATCTTTATTTTTTTCAACATGTTTTTTTTTTTTTTTTATTTATTTAAAACTCTCAACGGAGCATGCTCCAATTACAGAGAGAGTAATCACGTGAATAATACAGGAAAAACATTATGCCAAATAACAATTAGACAGAAACAACAAAGTAACATAACAAAAGATGTTTTGATAACAAAAGATCGACCAACGCTAACACAAATTTATTTTGCATTAAATTTTTTGGTGCATTACTGGTTGCAAACACTCGACTTAGGGAGCCTTAAAAGCCTGTGATTTTTTTGGAAAATTTATGAACATAGTTTTTTTTAGAGGGCTTGACTTCAACCTTAAGACTGTTGATATTAGGAAATAATATAAGAAAAACATTGCTACCGCGCTCGACGTACCAATGCAAAACTTTCTCACCACTGAAACCAGTGTGCAGTATATTAACTTTTTTGAAAAAAGTAAATACGATTCTGGTTACCAAGTTTTTAATAAAAAACCTAAGCAACCGTACACTTATTGAATGAATAAACAGATTGAGAAACCGAGACAGTCGATTAGAAACTTGTTTTGACTGACTCGTTTCTTACAATCGGATGTTTCAGTTCAGAAACCAATAAGTCGGAAATTTGACAATAATCAATAAACATACCGGTCTAAATCCACCTCGCATCGGTGGCGGCATAGGCATTGGTGGTCGTCCCATCATATGTGGCGGAGGTGGAGGTCGAAAGCCAGGCGGCGGCCGCATACCTCGTGGCCCAAAACCCATCCCGCCTGGTCCTGGCGGGCCCATATTTCTTCCGCCTCGCATTGGCGGCCTACCCCCTCTGAACGGTGGTCGCATTCCCGGTGGTGGCATCGGCGGTCGCATACCACCCCTAAATGGGGGTCCATGTCGCATCATGGGCCCGTTGTTGAACAGTGGCGGTGGTAGGTTACCGTTGCCATTAAAGCCCCAACCGTTTGGTTTCATGTTGCCTCTTCTGTTGAAATTACCCTGTTTGTTTTGACCGTTTTTAATTGGAGCTCCCATTAATGAGAAATTTAAGTGATTCAATTTGTTCAAATTGTTTGTTGTTATTTTTCAGAGCACATTTGACGATCGACACTCGTTTATACACAAATGTCAAATTAATTACGTCACACCTTCCAGGTTGCCAACCAAATTTCAAAAGTTACTAAAAGTAAATATGTTAAGGAGGATTCACATCGGCGGTTGCCAACGTTACGCGTAAAGCGGCTTTGCAGTACGAGCTTGATATTGAAATTTTATTTTCAAAAACCAACCTTTCGGTTTTCGAGCACTCTAAAAATGGCGTTCTGGTAATAATTTCGCTAGTAAAAAACATTTTTCAATATTGAAAGATACATTCCTTAAAATTTAGTCTATTAATAAACAAACAAAACATTCGTATTAAAATAAAATTATGCGATAAAAATATTATCTTATGTGTATTTACCTCCGCCAAATATGTCGTTCACTTTCTGGCGACGTCGTCTGTCAAATCACATTTTTTTTTATTTAAGACTCCCTTAGTCGAGATTTTGCAACCAGTAATACACCAAAAAATTTAATGTGAAATAAATTATGTTGGCGTTTGTCGATCTTTTGTTATCAAAACATGTTGAAAAAAATAAAGATGTACTTAGTGCGCACTAATGCAACCTATTTAAAATCTCCATTATAGTTTATCGCGTGCAGGAGGGTGGAATTTTCATTTCGCTAGAAATTCATCAGTTTTGCTTCTATTTCACTTGCATTTTTTATCCGATTTTGATGTGTGATACATCAATGAGTTCAGAAAACATGTGTCTTTAAGAATAGAGAAAGAAAAAGTCGTTTCAAATAATATATATTTAATAGGAAATAGTTGAAGCTTAATAGGTGAAGTTTATTATGTTATTAAAATTTCAACCATTTCTTATTAAATATATATTATGTTAAAAAATTTTCTTTCTCTATTCTTAAAGGCACATGTTTTCTGAAATCATTGTTGTATCACACCAGAAAATCGGATAAATAATAAAAGTGAAATAGAAGCGAAACTGATGAATTTCTAGCAAAACGAAAATTCCTCGCTCCTGCACGCGATAAATTATAATGAAGATTTTCAATAGATTGCACTAGTGCGCACTGAACATATCTTTTTTTTTCAACATGTGTTGATAACAAAAGATCGACAAACGCTAACATAAATTTATTTCACATTAAATTTTATGGTGCATTACTGGTTGCAAAATGTCGACTAAGGAACCCTTGCTCTCCAGCGGCATTTGAATACGCGACTTCCGGCTGCGAGGCGGTGTCAACTAGCACTCACCCACAATGGTCAACTAATAAATAATTTATTTCTATAATTAATTGGCTTAAAATTAATTGCGTGTACTAAAACTTTTATTTATTTACAAGTACATAGTTACAAGAGATGAAATTGAAAATAAGTAATTAATATTAAATATACAAAAATAATATACATAATAATAATAATAGCATTAATATTATTGCATACGTTTAACAAAACCAAAAGTAAAATAAAAACAATTTATTGTTCTTAACTTCTATTGAATCTATAATCGTACTTGAGATAAGAATATCCTCTTAAAATCGTACAATTAAAAAAAAAGTTGCTTATAAAGCTAAAATATGAACAAATTTTTTTAATACATATCACTAGAAAAATATCACCAGATAAATACTAATTTCAATTTAAAACTGAATAGATTTCAATGAACTTAATTGAACTGTCTCTCTTTTTCAACAAGTTCAACCTATTACGTCGGATAATTCATATAAAAACAAGTCTATTTAAAATAAAATCAACTTCAAATCAACAATCAAATTACACTCAAACTCCCACAAAAACAAAAAGAAATTATCAAACGAATTCAAAGAAACCGATTTATGTTAAAACAACCAGTTGGCCAGTATTGGTGGCATAAATCAGACCTTGGCCAGAGGTTGGCAACCATCGAATACAATTGATCCGACTATCACGATTCTGTTCCAATTCCCTTAAAACGGGCAAACGATCACCCGGCTCCTCTTTTTGTTCAATTTTGAAAATTCGCGCCATTATCCAGCGATCAGTTTGCACAATCGACACTCTGCGAGACGCCAAACCTACCACCAGATGGCGACTGAGTGGTGAAAGCGACACCGACACTGCATTTTGCTCGAAATTGGTCGTATACAAGCACTGGCCCAGAGTTTCCCATTTCAAACTGTAGACGCCTGAAAAACAATTGCATTAGATAATAATTTAAATCGTAATAATTTATTGTATCATTGCAAATTTCACGACATCTAATAAAGAATAGATGGACCAAGATTTCACGCATAAATTTGCAAATTTATGCGTGAAACGTTGCTTAGCCACTCAGGGAATTTAACGCGGAAAAGCAGTTTCAGACACTATGAATTATCCTAGAAAATATCCAATGGTAGATTTAGAGAGAGAACAGATGTAGCAATAAATAGACGGAATTTTTTTTATCGTTTTCCGCTAATTAGCAAGCGAGTGGTTAATATTTAATCGAGGTTTTTTATTCATATTTTACTTAATTAATGGCTATTCGAACAAATCTTTCGTCAAAATATAAGAATTTTTTTTTCTCTAATTTTCGGTAGCTTTGGAATTTTTCTATGGGTTATAACAAAGCCGCAAACTGCTTTACCAGTTTTTGAGAATTTTCCACACCTCTCGATCTTTACTAATGTTTTCGGCTAAAGCACGTGGCAAATAAGTCAGATCTTGGTCCATCTATTCTTTATCAGATGTCACGAAAGTTGCAGTGAATTTAGATAAACTATGTAGATTCGCTAGCGACCAGAGCGGCTATATATGTAGCGGTTTCGCCCCCTTACGGGACCTTCACCGGATGTCTCGAAGTTGTCTGCAACCAGCATTGCATCATAAAGAAAATAGCGCGAATGATTGGCGAGAGGTTAAGAGAGAGTGAGAAAAATATATAATAAACACGCGTTTTTATAATTACTGTAATTCGGTTATGCGTTGATGGTTTTTGATGAAAATCATGTCAAAATATTCTGAAAAGATTAATCTGTTTCCTAAAGCTTTTTTTTAAATAATGGATAATTAAAGACATATTTGACAAACAAAAATAAATTCACATAATTAACAATGATTAATTAACATTATTCAAATTTAGTGAGCTTCTTGCCCTATAGAATTTTTTTCTGAATATTTTGACAAGATTTTCATCAAAAACCATCAACGCTTAACCGAAATACACTAATTATAAATATGCGTGTTTATTATATATTTTTCTCAATCTCTCCTAAGCTTTCGCCAATCATTCGCGCTCTTTTCTCTATGATGCAATGCTGGTTGCAGACAACTTCGACACCCTTAAACGTGAAATTTTTAAAGGACCCTTAAACGTGCAATTTTTGCTCACTTACCTAAACGATTTGTCACATTCAAATATCCCCCCGATGGTAAAAGCGTTACTAAAATCGTCCCATCTCTTGCCACATCCACGCTTGCATCATTATGAATTTTGCACTCGCCTACTACAACATTTTTCAGTGCTAGAAATATTCTAATGTAAACTCGAATTAAAACGACTTCAAAAATAATTACAATTACTAATCGCTGGCACGCTCCAATTCGAAATATCCCAAGCTTGAATGCGATGGTTCGGCGTGACCGTTGTTATAACATCACTATCGTAAATCTGCTCGCGTTGCGGATCATCCAAATCCTGATCGAATGGATTCACACTGGCGTAAAGTGGATGCAAAAACCTGGGTCGAAACAAACTAAAAGTAGGCATCGAACTTAAATTCGACACCCGTTCAGCAAATCGCTGCCGCTGATTTTGCAAGCGTTGCGCAAACAGTGACTCTTCCGGAATAGGCACATCGTTGATCTGCACCGATGGCACATTCCACAGCCTACCCTGACTAACACTACCATTATTATGGACCAGATTCACGTTATTCGATCGATAAATATTGCGATTGCGTCTTTGCGAATTCTGCCATTCCGTTTCCTCATCGTTATCATCGCTATTATTGCTAGAATTGTTATTATCGATTCTTTGGTTGTTACTGTCGTTGCTACTCGTATTGTTATTTGAGGTACTTGGATTGGCTTGATCGGGATCGTCCGAGTAACGGGTGATCAAATCGCTTAACGTCGAATACAATTCATTCATGTTGGCTTCGCTCGGTTCACTGGTCGCACTAGCAGAGGGCGCCGCTGTACTGGTAGATGGCGTAGGTGCGCTAGTACTCGCTTCAGGACTCACATGCGAACGCCGGCGATTAATCGTGCGCAAACATCGATTGATCGAGCCCAGCAGTTGCCGACGATCGGTATCGGGCCGTGGCAACATTGCATTTCGTCGAGCGTTGTACGTTTGGTCCAATGCGCGATATGCATGACGCATCGTCAATCGCATCAAACGCAAACTGCGAGTCAACTGATGCGATTGGCGACACTGCAACATTTGCCCGCACATTTGATCAATTCGTAATGTGAGGCTCTCACGTTCGGGATCCAAGTTCATGCCCGAAGGCGGCGGAATTGAGTCGACCACTTGCAAGAGTAATAATTCGCATAATAATAGTGACATGGCAAGGACGCCATGGATTTGCAAACGGAGACTTTGGGAAAATTGTGTGCCACCCAGTTCTTCCATGTGGCGACTTAAACCGTCAATTAGAAGTGTGAGAGAATGGCGAGCGCTGATGCGCGATACGCCATCTGGTGTTACGGCAGCAGTCGGGTCGGCTCGTAAGTTACGGAACGTGTTCGTATCGCCGTTAGTATTTAGACCTGAAATGTTCATTTTAATTATTGAATTAATATATAAAGAAAATTAATAACTAAATAACATTGGCGTCCAGTATTAATTCGCAAAAATTAACACCAATTATCTGACAGTCTAAATCTTTTCCAAATCATAAAACTCACCTAAAACTGTATTCATTCTTAAAACACAACCATGTAACCGGAGCGCCAAAATATGCTCGCCTAAATCGATCGCCGGTGCCGAATACGAAGGCGGCGTTGCACTCTCCTGTGGTCGCGTAAACGGCCTCATATGCTCAGTCAACAATCGTTCCAAACACATTGTCATCACAGACATTGTAGTCGAATTAATATCCGAAAAATTCGTAATAGTCAAATTGCGAATATCCTGCGCCATCCTTTGTGAAGCGCGAGCCGACTGCGGCCGATGGCTACGTTCATGCCGATTCAAATACCGACGCGACAAAAAATGAATCATCGACGGACGACGTCGCAATCGAAAAAATCGCGACGGCGGATACGTCTTGCGACTCGAACCGCGCTGACGGGCCGTTTGAGAACCACTTGGACCTTCCGAAGTGCTCGGCGTCGCTTCACTACTCGTACTCGGTCGCAACGGTTGGCTCACTGATGGCACTGCATTCGCTTCTTCGACGGGCGAGTCGTACGGACTGGAATCGCTGATTCGCGTCCCAGCCATCATTTGTCGAACACTCGACATGCCAGCACTGCGCTCGCCGCTCACATTCCGAATATGTCGAATCAGCTCGATAATTAACTGACGAATCAACTGCAATTGCGCCACTTCAATCATGGCCCGATCAATGCGCTCGATACTCTCCACCTGCTGGCGCAACAATCGCGCTTGACGCTGTATATGCGAAATGGTTAAATGCAACGATGTCATTAGCGGCGACATGTTCTCCGGACTGGAACTACCCGCAGGCGGCTGGTCCGGATTACGCGGATACGTATGATCAGCGGCCACTGCACTGTAATTGCGAAACGGTCGAAAATAATCGGAAAAACCGCCGCCACCCAAATCGCTCGAACTACTGCCCTCCGCATTTTCCGTTCGCTGATCGCGCACATAAAAATTCGAATCGAAAAAAGTCCAACTCGGCTCATTGCTACCGGTAGTGCTCGAACTGGTTTGGCCACGTCCCGATCCGGACGCAGCGCCCGTACTTTGTTCCGCCGTCGTACTCAACATTTCCATTGAGCTGCGCAAATTGCGCAAAATCGTATCCGACTGATTCATAATATTCTCCAAACGTTCGCTGAAACTGCTCAGCATATCGGACGTGTCGCCAAATCGGCTCGACGCACGAATATTCCGCACGTCGTTCAAGCTCGACTCCAAATCCTGCACGATGTTCGAATACATATTACCGATGCCGATATTTTCCGCGTTCATCGAAGCGAATTCCGGAATCGTATCGAATGGTTCCGATTGCGGTGGATCGTCCTCCGAATTTGCACGTTCGGAATAATTGATCAGTTCGTCCAACGCAAACGTGTGATTGCCGGAGAAACGCGATCCTAGGCGACTGCGTCCCCACATATGCGTGTTGCGTCCAAATCGTGTCGGACTGCGCGTGTAATTCACGCGAGTCGGCATAAACGCCGACACGCGATGCGAGAAGAACCGTCGACGTGGTAGCGAATTCGACGTGTAGATGGTCGAGTTCGTGGTGCGTGTGCTGGTGTTCGCAATTGTAGAAGGCGTTTCCGGCGTATTGCTTCTCGAATTGGTGAGCTCTCTGGTGCGATTCTGCAATCGTTCGAGATTCTCGAGGATTTCCGTGAAGAGCAATGCATTTGTGGGTGCCTCCGAAGAAGTAGATGGCAAAGATGTAGCGGTGCCCGTTTCCACCGTGTTGGTTGAAATCGTGCTTGTAGTGGTCGTGGTTTGAGTTGTACTAGTACTAGCAGTGGCACCTACTGAAGTTCGTTCAGTCTCATTTCTCTCAATTTCAGTCAATAGCGAGCTTACTAAACGTTCGAGTTGCGTGTTAAAGTTACTAACATGCGGCATAGTCCTTGCACTTGTATTACTAATATCACTAGCGCTTGTCGATGGCACTGGTTCATCGTCCGAACCGTCGTCCGATGACACGTTATTATTGACATTCGGCCCGAATTTTGGATTCACAATCAGCGGTCCGCATTGCCTTAAACGAGACCGAATATTTTCGCGACTGTTCTCAAATAAGCGTATTAATTCCGGCCGATCATTTGCGGGAACCGAACGGATGATCGGCAGGATTCGCTGGCGCACTTCCTCTTCAGCGGTCCGACGAATGTTGGATAGCAATTCATCCACATTGCTCTGACTGCTACTAGAGCCGGGATTGGCGCTTTCCGGCGGGCAGCTGTAGCCCATACTTTCATACCGCGTTCGCACATCCGGACTGGGTTGTCGCTCATGCGGTCTTCTTGCATAAGGTATGACCAGTATGCGTCTTGGCGTTGGCGTTTGAATTCCGATATCCGTTTGCGATACATTCGGGTTTGCGTCCGGTGTCGAACTGGTTCCAGGGCAAGGTAGCTCCGATGAACTGCTACTCGAGCTACTTTGGTTCTCTTCAATAGTAGTGTCGGTTTTCGGCCGCTTCTCTTGTTGCTGCGCTACCTCGGTGCCATCGTCAAGTTTATGCTTAAGGGATTCACTGGTTTGAGTACCTTGAATGAGTCGATTGAGTTTCTTTGGAAAAATGCAACTGGGTGTGATTAAGCTGGATGTTGAAGGTTGGGGTTGCGATTGGCTTGGAGCGTCGATTCTGCTGGAAGTCGATGGTGTGTCGTTGGATGCCTGAGGTGCTGAAGAACTGGTGCCGGATGTTGATGGTTCGCTTGTTTGGGTGCAACTACTGGTGCTTGATGGGTTTGGTTCCATTGGGTCTGTTCCTCGGTCAATCTGCAAATATAGAAATGTTGGCTCCGGTGGTAGTACATTACATCTGAGGTGGGAAATGTTTCGTTACGCCGAGCGCGAAGATAAGAGCGCAAGGCGTTAATGAAACTTCCTATCGAAGTATGTAAACTATTTTATTCACAATCGAACAAAACGTTTGTAATCACAATATTAAGGGGGCGAAACCATTACATATATACCGCTCTGGTCGCTAGCGAATTTACATAGTTTTGCTTATCTAAATTTACCGCAAATTTCGCGACATCTGATAAGGAATCGATGAACCAAGATTTTACGCATAAATTTGCAAATTTATGCGTGAAACGTTGCTTAGAAGCTCAGGGAATTTAACGCGGAAAAACGGTTTTGAGACACTATTAATTATCCTAGAAAAGATCTAATGGTAGATTTTTAGGGAGAACAGATGTAGCAATAAATGAACATAGTAGTATATTCTGCAACGAGTGCGGAATGAGAATATCCAGCCCGAGTGGAAATTTGTCACACGAGCCGATGGCGAGTGTGACGGTTCCACGAGGGCTGAATATTCATTCCGATGAGTTTCAGACTATACTTTTTCTAATACTATCGTCAATTAAAATACGTCAGTTTTTTAGTTTTTAGACAATTAGTCGCTTTTGGCAATTAGTTCACAGATGTCGCCGCTATAATATATGTATTAATAAACAAAATTAGTTATAAAATCATAAAGAATGTTCTAAATATGAATGATTTAGTTGATTGAATTATAATATTACTAATATCAACAATTAATAAGTTAAATGAATAATTCATTAATTAAAATACAATAGCTTAATGTTGCGTCAACTTCCATGAGATGGCGCCACATGTGCTCATTCTATCACTTGTATAAGAATGAATATTTTTGCACTTGTTGCAGAATGAGTACATTCTCAAATTAAAATTAGTGCAAGAGTGTTATTATTCAAAAATAGTATTCGAAAAAGTTTTTTTTTATCTTTTTCCGCTAATTAGCAAGCGAGTGGTTAATATTTGATCAATGTTTTTTTATTCATATTTTACTTAACTAATAGCTATTCGAACAAATATTTCGTCAAAATATAAGTATTTTTCTCTCTAATTATCGGTAGCTTTAGAAATTTTCTAGGGGTTATAACAAAGCCGCAAATGCTTTACCAGTTTTTGAGAATTTTCCATACCTCTCGATCTTTCCCAATGTTTTCGGCTAAAGCACATGGCAAATAAGTCAGATCATGGTCCATCTATTCTTTATGAGATGTCGCGAAATTTGCAGTAAATTTAGATAAGCAAAACTATGTAGATTCGCTAGCAACCAGAGCGGCTATATATGTAGCGGTTTCGCCCCCTTAATTCAAATCAGAAATGTATCTTACCATTGTAGGTGGCCGGTACAGTTGCAAATAACGCTGAACCAATTGATCATATTCCCGCACTAAATTCCTATAACACATTGTAATGCGTCGCTCCCTTTCTGGACCAGTCGAATGCGGTTCCCGATCCCGAATAGGTGACTCCACCGGAGGCGGTTCCTAGATCGGAAATATACTTATTTAATACGTTTCACATAATTGTTATAGAAGTGAAATCTAACCTGAGATTGCATGTTCACAAGACGTGGTGTTATCCTTCTCCGATAAGGACTGGCACAACGTTCGGCTTGTCGAGGCACTGGCACTGGGGCTCTTACCCGCTCCCATCGTGTTTGTGGACTATTAGCTATTCCAGTTATTAGTTTGTGGCCCAGCTTATCAAACGCTACATAACGCACCTGTAATAGTATAAACAGAAACGTAATGTTAATTTATTCCCGAATAGATTAATTTGATGATTACCTTTTCTTTCGGATTGCTAGTAGCAGCATGAACAAATGGCTCCGGCTTGGACCAATCCCAGAAGTACACTTCATTGTAGGTTGCGATTACTAGAACGCGGTCATTTGGATGAAAAGCAATTGATGCAATCACTGACTTGCTACCGGCGGTCCACACTTCACTTCCACCCTAAAACATAAATTAAACCGTGATGTGAATATAATATGGTGTGCTATCGCGCAGGTTGCTATACTATTATGTGACGTCACGTTGGTTCTATTGAAAGTGTAATATTAAATTGTCTATAGCAACGAAAATTCTATTAATTAACAAATATATTAAAGAGAAAAACAAACCCCTTTAATTCTGTAGTTAAATATAAGATCACTTACTAACAACAACGGCCACACCAAAATACTTGAAAATATTTTACTATGTATTTCTTTCAATATGTAATTGAAATAAACATCAAATAAAACCGTCAAAAGTAACTTGATTTTCATACTATAATTATCTAGTCCCAACGTGACGTCATGCGCGAAAATGAACAAAATCTGGATATACGCTGTCCGTTTATGATAGGCTATTACGTCACTGCTTAGCAGTTATGACGTAGTTAATAGCAACCGCTAAAATAAAAATTAAAACGACGGAATCCAATTAATTTTAGGCATAAATCCGTTAGTAATTAATAATATTAATATTGCTATAAAAATTAGGCGATAATATGAGGTATTAACTGAGAAAATGGGCGAGAAAGATTTTATTTTTAGTGACATTTAGTTTATTACCAACGTTTTGTTGGTCACGCATAAAGTATAGTTCACATTCGCCAGGACAAAAGTGCCTTTCTAGTGAAGTGAAAAACATGGTTGTAAATTTGCTCGGCGAATTTTGGTGGCAAATGCACTTAAAATAAGTTTAACGAGTGTTAATAGAGTGGCTGCTGGCAAAAACAAAGACCTGCCAATTGAGGGCCCTCAAAACAAACTCATAAAAAACCGCTGGTGACTCGAAACCGCAGGTTAATCGGAATAGACCTTTAGATTGCGTCATATACAATTGATGACATAATAGCCTATCATAAACGGACAGACTATAGCTCGGTAGCACACTATATTATATTCACATCACGAATTAAACAAAAGTCAAAAATAAAATTTGTGAGAATTTTTTTTTATATAGAAATCCAAACAAATTTTGAATTTTTTTAGTTTGGAACATTAATTATCAAGATACAAGTATTACAAATATTATTAATCACTTTTCAAATAATTTGTTCTAATAATAAGCAAATCATTAATACAAGTCGACAAATGAATTTTTTCTACGTACATATATGAAAATAGTGTTTTCACCTATGGCATACCCTAAGCGCAAATGCTTCACTTTTCTTCGAGTTGAAAAATGAAAAAGTGCGTTCGACAAATGAATAATTATTAGACTTATGTAAATTTGCGCTCGTGTTTCTGTAATTTTTTAGCCTGATCAACTTTGCTTAACTTTTTTCTACAAAATTAAATATATGTTAGGGGGGAATCAGACAGACCTTGGACGACGAACGTGCAAAACCAAGCCAAATATCAAACACATGCAAATTGTATGTTTCACTCACATAGAAACGAACGAGCAAGACCAAGCAAAGAAATTGTTTGATTTTTGCTCGGTGATACGTCCAGCAAAAATTTTTGGCCAGTTTTGTAAAAAAAGGTGTCTGTCTGTGATATTAATATGTAATGTTTGTAAATAATTTATTAATCGATTTGTTGTAATTTGTTTACCAAAGACGAGATTTATTGTATTGTAACAAAAATTGATTTTTATGCAGTTTAATATTTTAGCGATATTTTAGACTCTATTTAATTATGTAAGTTTAAAGGTGTTCATTATTGTATATAAAATAATTTATGTATTCATTTTTGTTAACAATATCCATATATTATAAATACTAGTCTATTTTATATTATCTTGAATAAATATTTTTAAAATTTATTTAATTTTTTTTTCCAAATTTAAGAATTTTTTTATTTAAAGAAATTTGGAAATAATTTTTTAATTATTGTATGTGATTAAAAAAAAAGCAAAAAGTTTCTCCACGGCGGGAGAAACTACCGCGTGACGGGCGGGGATACTCACCACCAAATTAAATTTATTACAGAAACACTGCAAAGGAAATTCGAACTCACGGAGACCGACACCAGGGTGATCTTAATTAAATACAGGGTGACCGATAGTGATCTTAATTCATAAGAAGGGAGACGAACAAGATCCGGCAAACTATAGGCCCATAGCGCTGCTGAACACCGACTACAAGTTACTCACTGCAACAATGGCGGAAACTATCAAACAAAACCTACCAGAGTGGGCGATACCACCCGAGCAACTGGCAAGAAGCAATACCTGGGGGACGGTCCAGGGTCTACTACAAGACAAGGCTATAACTCAGCTGGCGAGGCTCCGAAGGTCAAAAAACTATTCTGCATGGTACGATTTCAAGAAGGCGTACGACTCAATAGCGCACAACCACCTAAAAACACTGGTAAGTGTTTTACTGGTAAGTGTTTTACCAGTTCACAATAATTTCAAGAACGTTTTGAAGGTTGCGATGAGTCTTTGGTCAATCCAAGTGAGGACAGGGCGCGAATTAACCAAACCCATAAACGTAAGGAAAGGAGTCTACCAAGGAGATACCATCAGCCCGCTTTTTTTTTATGTTAATCACCGCCGGCATAACGGAAAACATAAATACGCACCCAGGCATCACGAAAGCTTCACGCGGTAAACACAGCATCCTCGTCTTTATGGACGACATCAAAGCACACGCTCCAACGAAAAAAGCTCTGAAATTAATAACGGAAAAAACCAAAAGCAGCGCTGAAGAAATTGGGCTCGAACTAAACCAAGGAAAATGCGGCATGTTCAGCAGCGGAGCCGGCGGAAATGAACATGAAGATGCAACACCGTTCTTACCCGAAGTCCGAGACGGCTACAAGTACCTTGGCTTAGAACAACTGGAGCGAGACACGAAAGTGAACTTCGACACCATTAAATCGAGAGTGCTGAAGATCAGCGAAGAAATCTTTGAGTCCCAGCTGACAACACGCCAAAAAGCAATGCTCTACAACAGCACAGTTGTATCCGCAGCCAACTATTTAATGGGAAACCTATACCCCAACCAGAAGCGAGCCACGACGTTGAAAAACTGCAGGGACTTGGACAAGGACGTTAGGAAGATAATGGTGGAAAAGCGAGTGAAAAATCAAACAACATCGAGCGCGAGGGTATACTTATCGAGACAAAAAAGTGGCCTAGGCATCAACTCCATTGAACTGGAGGCAGAGATGCACTATGTGAGAAAGGGCATCTACCTGAAGGTACACCCAGACATGGAGAATGCCAGGAAGGCGTACTCTGCGCTCCAAAAGGCAGGATGGAGGAACCCTTTAAGCGACCACAATTTCGTCATCGATAAGTACCAATGCCCGAACCTAGACCACACCGACGACAACTATAAGAAAAACAGCAAGAAAATCATGCAGCACATACGCGCGACCTACGAGAGGCAGCTTGTCGAGACCTGGGCCCAAAACATGAACTACAGGCGAGTAGTACTCCAAGAAGGCGAAAAAGTCCAATTCCCTGCGACTTCATCACCGTTTATGGATGGCTTCTTGAGACAGTCTTTGCTCATTCCAGCCAGTGAGGAGCCAATTCACGGAGTAGGTGGTACCGCGGGTCGAAGATTCCCATGTAGAAAAGGATGTGACAAAGACGAAACGGCCTACCATGTTGCATCAGCGTGCCCGACCAATGGCTACATCAGCCGACACGACAATGTGGTCCACTGGACATTAAAGTCAATGCTGCTCAGTCTAGGTGCACTAGAGGAAATACCAAAGAATCTTCAATTCGGCAAAGCCACACTTAATGTGGATTTCAAGAGCGCTCACCGCAATAAATACTTACAGAAAAAAAGATCTACCACAACAAGCCAGACATCATGATTACCCTCACTAACCCGAAGGAAATCATTCTACTGGAGATATCAGTAGCACATCTCCAAAACATCCGACTTCAAGAGAAGATGAAACAAACTAGGTACGCCGTAAATTCCGCCACCAAAGTTGACAACTGAAATATCCACACAGTGGAAAGAGACGTCAACCTGGTGAGTGAACTGGAAAACATCCACCAATGCCCGGTCCACCTAGGGATGTTCATAATAGGCTGCTACGGCGAAATCACACAAACAGAAGAGCATGACAAACTCAAGAACATCTTATCGAAGCTGGAAATGTCGAAACATGAAATGCAAACACTCATCAGCAAGAGTTGCTACAGTGTGGCCGTATCAACCTCAACAATTATATCAAGGCATATGAGCACCAACCAAAAAAAATGAGTGACAGCATTTTTCTAATTGGACCGCTCAGCCCAACCATACCGACAACGACGACAACTACCGGAAACAACAGACCCTAAGAAATGCAAAATGGTCGCAGAACATGAGCTACGGAAGAACAGTGTTGCAAGAAGCAGACAAAATCGAATTCCCTGCCAACCAATCGCCTCACATGGATGGATGGAGGCAATCACTCCTCAACGCAGCCGCGGAGGAACAAATCCATGGACTTGGAGGTATTCCAGGACGCCGACATCAATGCAGAAGAGAATGTGGAAGCGACGAGACCGCCTACCATGTAGCAGCCGCATGCCCATCAAACACATACATCACCAGGCACGACAACGCGACGCACTGGACCATAAAAGCACTGCTCCAAAGTCTAGGCGCCCCAGAAGACGTGGCAAAGAACTTGCAATTCGGCAAAGCAACCCTGAACACCGAATTCAAGAGCGGAAACCAACCCGAAGGAGATATTCTTGTTTGAAATCGCTGTATCCCATATCCAGAACTACCGAGAGCAAGAAAACATCAAAAAAACCAGGTATACAAAAAATTCTTGTACTCATATTGATCACTCGAATGTTAACCAGGTTGAACGCGACACAAACTTGGCCACGGAGCTTGACACCTCCACGCTTGCCCTGTGCACCTAGGGGTTCTGGTGAAAGGCTGCTATGGGGAAATAATAAACACCGAAGAACACATGAAAACCCGAAAACCGTTCTCCAAGCTACAGATGTCCAAACCGGATACCCAGAAACTAGTCAACAAGTGCTGCTACAGCGTGGCAATCTCCACATCAACAATATTAACAAGACACATGAAAATGGATGCAGCCATTCAACCAGGCTGACAAACTGAAATCGAACAAAGTAAATTGTAAAAATGAATTATTGACATAATTATACGTGCAATTATACTTTAATAAATGAATTGTATACTACCGAGGACTTATTTATTTGCGCTATTTTAGACGCTTTTATACTTAAGTTTTTATTTTTAAACATCATTTTTCCGCAAAAAATAAAATATTTATAAAAAACAGCGAAAAGAGACCATTTTTGGCTCTATCTAATTTTGGTTCAATCTCAATTTCATACCATTTGTATGGTATTGAAACCATAGACGTAATACTAATGGACTGCCAAAGCGCTCATATGCATATAGTTAACATCTCCAGCGCCACCACTCAATAAATGGCAAAATAATGAACTACCTTGTTATGTTGGGTGCCTGCAATGTGGCGTTTTTTACATTTTTTCAAGGACACAGTCAGGAGAATCCGCGTTTGCTCTACAACTTTACGGTGTTTTTACATTTGAAAATTAGTGTGATTTTATTATTTATTGCAAAGTAGCTTTATTTGCTAAAATTAAATCTTTGTTATATTTCCGTGCCATTACAAAAGGATCTTACTAAAACACCCGCACAATTTCTTCCGTGTCATAAGTCTTTTTGCCTCTGACGGTTGCACACCCTTTCACATAACACCGATACATTGCAAATACAGAGAATTATTTACTATTAATGCGACAGAAATCAAATACACTAAAAGTTATAGGTTAAAACACAGATTGAAATTGCCGCTTTGACTAGTAACGCTACGACTTCCCTAAATATTGGCAACTAACATAACAATATAGTTCATTTTTTGCCACCAATTTAGTGAGGGCGTTCGAGATGTAGGGAAACCCACAAAAGCATTGCGATTATAGGAAAATAGTAGGTGGCTAGCTGTCCTTAAGTTATACGTCTATAAAAAAAAACAGCGAAAAGGACCATTTTTGGCTCAATCTCAATTTCATACCATTTGTATGGTATTGAATCTCTGACTCACTTGCTACTCGAACGCACCCACAGTAAATGTCAAATTATTAATTTTTCTTGTCATTTTATTTCGAATTAAAGTGAGGTTAGAGTAGTTTCAAATATTTAAATCCATTGATCAATTCAAACAATGAAATCAGCATGTGAAATTCAAGTTAGATAGTTATTAGATATAATCTAATAACCTTATGTGAAATTAGTGATACTTGCACACCACCAAGCATCAAAGAAGCAGCATACATATTGCGTACAAAAAATAGTATTTGCTACTCGAAGTGAAATACGTTTTTTTCGTTTGTAAACTTGTTCAACTGGTTGAACAAATATTCACTCACAAAAAAAAACGGTATTTTCACTTCTTGTTGTAAAGTATACTATTTTTCAACTAGTTTTTTCATTAAGACGAGCGTTGGGTTACGCCCATTTAGAACAAGTGGGTAAAGAAGATGGTTGTCCGGAGCTTCTTCAAACGATTTCTTCTAGAATGCGCTGTGTACACATTTATTTTTATAAAAGCGGTTTCTGTTGAGGAAAATTAATTAACCCTGCATTAATTAAGAAATCTGCCTTCTAACATTTTCAGCATATTACAATCGCAACAAAAAATACATATATGCTTCTGCATAATAATAGTACATCTCTATTCTTTGTTTTATACCTAATCGAAAAAGGATAGAGTTACACTCGTCACTCAGTGTACCTAGGTGCACAAACACAATATTGTACGGTATTATATTGATTAGGAGCCATCTGTGATTAGCTTACCGAACTAAACGGCATTTAACATGGCACTAAATGTCATTTAAAATTTTTACAGTTTGCACCATTTCACATTTGATTCATACTTTTTTGTCAAATTACTGCAAAATATGCTTTGAACTTTTAGAGATAGATTTTGACATACTTGTTTGGGCTTCTGTTAACACGAGTTGTGAAAAATCAATAGAAAAAATTTTAAACTTCAAAATTTAATAAATAATTAACCAAGGCACAATTTGATAAACATAATAATACATGAGCTTGGGTTGTTAATTGTTTTTTGAAAAATATATTGTAATTCATAACTTTTTACGTGTTTTAGCTAAAAAGTATGAAATAAAATTGTAATGTAGCGACAATAAAATTGTAATGTAGCGACTAGTTAGCGTTGCTTTCCGACCGCCCCACTTAATCATTTGATTATTAAAATAAATTATTTGAATACTGAAGGTATCTTTATGATAATGTTTAATGTATATATGGAGATAAACTATACTGTTCGCTCCTAGCGATAACGTTTATAGCGTCCGCAGCGCCACCTTCGATGGCTGATCGGATAATCGCCATTAATTAAGGTTGCGTTAAAAATGGGCTTAGCCACGCTTAGCAAAATGAGAATACTCGTAACACGAATACCATACATATCTACATTTTGTTTTTAAAAGATAGGTACGTACAGCTGATTTTTTTTTCAATTTTTTAATGAGCAAAATTCAATATAGTAGGTGACAGCGTTAATTAGTTATTAAGATTTAACAGTATTTATTTTAGTTCTATCATCTGATCATAGATGGCCAAAATTAAGTCAAAACTCTGTTAAAATGTTAATAACTAATTAATGTGAATATAATGTGTATATAACATGAAATTTTATCTTACAAAATAAAAAAAAAATTCGCTGGAAATGAGATTCCACAGTACTTCTCTCGTTTATATACTAAAATTTAAATAAATCTGACAATTCTAACTATGAGGGGGGTATTAGGGGTTACAATTGAAAAATGTAGGTCTAGCCTAATTTCAATTAAATTAACTAAGTAATGATAAGTTGAATATGTTAAAATTACTACTACCAAATTTGAAAGAAATCCGAGCATTTTGACTGTAAAGGGTACGTTAAGGGTTGAAGTTGTAAAATAAGGGTCGCATATTATTTTTAATTAGATTATTCGTAAATCTGTTTTAAATGTATAGTAGAAATCTAATATGAAGAAAATCCGATCCATATAACTCAAACTGTATATTTGGGGGGTGGGGGGTGTGTAGTTAGGGTCGTAAATTATTTTTAGTCACTCAATATGTGAATATATATAAAATTACTGACGGAAAATGGTCAGTTATGCTGACATATAAGAATAAAAACACCGCCAATTTTTGAACAATTAATTTAAAGACCCAACAGGTCACTAGGGTTCATTTATAAGGGATGAAACTTCTACCAGCATTTTCGTCAATGTATTCCTAATATGTATGCCAAATTTGGTTCAAATAAAATATTTCTCCTGGCAGGTATTCACGTTACAACTTATGCATTTTTACAACTTTTTGACCCTTCAACCCTTAATAAAAAGTCAACCCTTAAAAAAACTACAGATTTTTTGAAAGCATTCACCACTTGGGGTATACACAAAACATATGTTCAATATTTGGTCAAAATCGGTCTGCAACTTTAGAAGATTAAGTGGATGCACCGATTTTGCTGTTTTTGGCATGTTTTTGGCCAATAATGCGCAGGTCCTTAAGAATTTCCTAACTTTTTTTTCTTTGACCTAATCAATGGGCAGGTAGAAAAAAAGGACGCAAATTTTGCTTTAATCGGTTCAGTAGATTCCGAAATATAGCGGTTTAAAGAAACGAACAGACCGACAGACCGACAGACAGACAGACCGACAGACGGAAATTAGTGAATATGATTTTCGTAATCTACGCATTCTATAAAGTAGAAAAAAGTGAAATTTAGAGAATTTTTTTTTTTCATGAATACAATACTTCCTCTACGAGAGAAGTAATTATCAGAATCTTCAAAAAACGAAAGAAAATCTTACTGGTAACACTGTAAAGCGTGTGTAACACTGTAAAGCCCAAGTCTCAGCTAATCCCTATTTTAACGCAGTTAAAATTAGTTAAATGTTTGTAATTGTCGGGCAAAATGGAGAAATTTATTCGCCGTGCTCCTAAAAAAGGGCAAAATCCAAAAAAAATTGTATTTAAATTGCGAACTGATTTTTGGGAAATCTACGCCATAATTTGAACCAATCAGGTTCGGGCATTTCAAATCGCATTGCTCCCACTTTGCTTTGCTTTCACTGGCACTGCAAATAGTGTTCATTAAACATAAATATAGCATCTTTTTTTATCATTTTTTAAAAGTTATAAAAATCATTTTTAAGTTAGAAAAATTTAGAAATAATAATTTGTTAAAAAAACGTTAGAAAAATTTAAAAGGTTTGGAAAAATCATCTTCAGATAATTTTGCAATTATAATAATTCCCTTTAGAATCGAAATTTTTTGCTGAAAATTTAAGATACATGACGAATAGAAGAAGATCGCATGCTCACTATTGGCCAGCGGCGTGCTGAACTCATAACGTCATTACACTAGTTAAAATTTTATTTACGGCCTTGACGCACTTTAAAATCGCTCATCATTATATTCGTATGTAACTTTTTATTGAGCTTTTTATATTCTATCATAAAATTCGCTGGAAATGAGATTCCACAGTACTTCTCTCGTTGCTATATTAAAATTTGTTGTTCAAATTTTTAGAATTTTGTGCATCTTTTACTGAAAAATTTTTATCGGGTTATTTAAAAATGCTTTTTAAATTTTAATTAGGAACCAAATTTTAAACAAATTTAAGCGATAAAGTTGAAACGTGTGTATGAAAAGTTTAAAAAGTGAAAAAATTGTTGTAGGTACTCTAATTTAATGAAACTATTTGAAGCTAGATTTAAAATTACCAATATAAATCAATGTTTGAAGTAAATCCTAGCACTATCAGTGTAAGGGGTGTGTTAAGGGTTAAAAACATGAATTGAGGATTCTAAGACATTTTTGATTAAACTAGTTTAAATTATATTTCAATTTATTATTAGAAAACAAATTTAAAAAAAATCTGACAAATCAAACTGTAGGGGGTGCATTAGGGGTGTTACAATTGTAATATGTAGGTCCTACCCTAATTTTAATTTAATTAACTAAATAATGATAAGTTAAGTAAGTTAAATTACTACTAGAATACAAATTTGAAAGAAATCCGAGCATTTTGACTGTACATGGTATGTTAAGGGTTGAAATTGCAAAATAAGGGTCGCATACTATTTTAAATTATATTATTCGTAAATATGTTTAAAATCTATAGTAGAAATCGAATATGAAGAAAATCCGAACCATATGACTCAAACTCTATATTGGAGGGGTGGGGTTGTGTGGTAAGGGTCGAAAATTATTTTTACTCACTCTTTATGTAAATATTACTAAAATAACTGATGGAAAAGTGTGGGTAATGCTGCCATATAAGAATCACAACACCAGCAATTTTTGAACAATTAACTTATATGGCAAATGGGTCGTAGGGGCTTATTTTTAGGGGATGAAACTTTTACCAGCATTTTCTTCAATGTATCCCTAATATGTATACCAAATTTGGTCCAAATCAAATATTCCTCCTGGCAGGTATTCACGTTACAACTTATTCATTTTTACAACTTTTTGACTCTTCAACCCTTAATAAAAATTCAACCCTATAATAAACTCCATATTTTTTGAAAGCATTCACCACTTGGGGTATACACAAAACATATGTTCAATATTTGGTTAAAATCGGTCAGCAACTTTAGAAGATTAAGTGGATCTACCGATTTTGCCATTTTTAGCATGTTTTTGGCCTATAACGCGCAGGTCTTTGAGAATTTTATAAACTTTTTTTCTTCGATATCATCTATGGGCAGGTAGAAAAAAAGGACGCAAATTTTGTTTTAATCGGGTCAGTAGATTCCGAAATATAGTGGTTTAAAGAATTGCACAGACCGACAGACCGACAGACTGACAGACGGAAATTAGTGAATATGATTTTCGTAATCTACGCATTTTATAATGTAGAAAAAGTGAAATTTTGAGAATTTTTTTTTTCATGAATACAATACTTCCTCTACGAGAGAAGTAATTAAATAAAACAAAATAGTTCGACAGTCCCACCCCTCCTATATCTGATAATAAATTTTATAAGTACATGTATATATTTTAAAGGCGTAAGAGTGAAATTAAATACTCCAAAATTATGAACCCGACACAAAAGCATAAAACAATTTTTGCGAAACACAGACAAAAAAAGATTGAAACTACAAAGAAGAAAACTACAATTATTATTAGACCGCTTCCCATGAAAATCAACTGGTTTCTTTATTTGCAATAAAACGCAATCATTTAAAATCGCTTCTAAAATTTTAAACCTTGTAAAAATTGCATTGAACTTCAAATCAGTTTACGCATGAAATTTGTTAAAAATGTTAACAATACTATTTCATTCTATAGCAAAGTTTATTATGTTTAGGAAACGTCCACAATCCAGCATTCCAGGAACAGCTGGCTTATTAGAAAAATTGTTTATCATTGTCATTGAGGTACATTCTCCGAAATCAATACCACGAACTGCTCACAAAATTCGCAGCGAAAATTAAGCGGTAGCAAAAAAAACCTTATCAATCAGTTGACTGTTGACTAAACAATTACCTCATGCAAAATTCTTGGAGACAATAATATCGATAAAATTATTATCATAAATAATATTGTTATTTAAAGGTGTTAAATATCAAGATTGATTTCTACGAATAATCTAGAATCTACTAATAATAAAAAATGCTAACTGGCATATTTATAATTCGAACAAATAAACAATTGATTATCAAATAATAAAATTGAAATAAATTTATGAATAGTCAATTGCGTTTTAAAAATGTGTTATTAAGGAGGCGAAACCGCTACATATATAGCCGGTCTGGTCGCTAGCAAGTCTACATAGTTTTGCTCATCTAAATTCACTGCAAATTTCGCGACATCTGATAAAGAATAAATGGACCAAGATCTGACTTATTTGCCACATGCTTTAGCCGAAATCATTAGGAAAGATCGAGAGGTGTGGAAAATTCTCAGAAACTGGTAAAGCAGTTTGCGGCTTTGTTATAACCCCTAGAAAATTTCCAAAACTACCGAAAATTAGAGAAAAAAAATACTTATATTTTGAGGACAGATTTGTTCGAATAGCCATTAATTAAGTAAAATATGAATAAAAAACTTCGATCAAATATTAACCACTCGCTTGCTAATTAGAGAAAAAGAGAAGGAATTATTATCCGACTAAACTTTGCTGTAATTTCATTGTGGTAATGTAGCATGTTTGCCAGTACTATACCATAATTAGATATCTGTGATTGTTTCGCTATAAAACGCTGTTATTTTCGATTCTTTTAAGAAAAGTACCACTGCAAGAGTTGTTTGTAATCAACTTTCTCACTGAACTGTAATAGAATGTTTTTAAACTTTTCAAATTCATTAATTTAAAAATCACACAAAACGAAAATTTAAAAATTTTCTATTACAGTTCAAAGTAAAATTGGATTTATCAACACGTATCGTAGCCCCTTAATAATAAAGTATTAACAACTATTTCAAGAAAAAATTGCCTAATTGTTCGGCCCATTTAGCATGATTTTGAATTTTTTTTTCAAATATTAATTCCAAATATAATACATACACTTAAGTCCCAAATTCGCACTTGTCCTCCCAAACAACCCGACGCCACAATCTGATTTGATGTGGGATGGAATGCAATGCACCACGGCGTTCGAGGATGTCCATTCAATGTCTTGATGTTTTTGCCGGTTCTTATGTCCGTCACATAAATATTATGATTGCCGTGGGTCGATGCTACTTTCGAACCATCGGCACTGAACACCATCAAGAAGGTGGAGCGTGGTAATCCCGGCATTTCGCACCGCTAAAAATATTCCACGAATTATTTACGAACTTGCGATTTTATTGTTGTTTCGCTCACCATTTCTTTGTATTTGTTTTTGCGCACCAATTCCTCTTCGGCATAAAGCGCCACATTTTCCTTAGCTTTGACATTTTTGAGGAAATGCCCGAATTGTCGATCTTCGACACCGCGAAGCAATTCCAAACCCTGGCTCGATTTCTGGTCTCGTTTCAAATGGCGAAAGATATCGAAATCATCTTGATTCATGATTTCCCTTGCTGCTGAAATGCGAGAGAATTTTCAAACAATAAATGACCGAATTATGCGAACGATGCGAGCAATAATAAAAAATAATCTGAGGGTTGGGCTATTAAGCCAACTTTAGAGGTCGTACAACGATGCATTTAATTCAGCGAATCTAAGATCAATTGTGAACACTGGTAGCTATTTGGTTTATTTACCTGTTCATCGGTGAGGTGCTCGTTCGGTTTCCTAAGCGTCAGAAATTGATTTTAATCGAGCTGGACTCTACAAACGAAGAAAATAAACAATTTTGTATACATTGACGTAACACATTCACTTGCACAGTAATTTTTTGACAATTCCAGTCAAGTCTGCAGCACCAGTGCAACCAACTGCACACCTTGTATAAGTGAAATGTCCCTGAAATGCAGATTGCAGACAGGGCCGTACTCATATTTTATGAAGTTAAACATACAGAAACGTAATGAAAAAGTTTCAACATTGAATGGGCCAATTAATTATTTATTAAAATTAATAAATTACAGCAATTCCAATAATTATTTAATTAAATTTGAATTACATAGTAACAAAAAAAAAATAGTTTATTTCTTTAACGTTTTAGAATGCGTAGATTATAAAATTCATATTTGCTAATTTCAGTTGGTCTGTTGATTTTTTAAAGCTTCGTTAAAATTAAGTTGATCTTACGATCATCGATGTAAGTTTACGCAGGAAATTAAGAGCGCCGTGGATGTAGGGGGATTACTATTAAATAAATTACATGACTTGTCAAAAGATGGCTCCAGGGGAGAATATTTTCATTTATGTTTTCAATATTGATATTGACAAATAGAGTAAATCTTTTGCATAAGAGATGGATCTACCGACAAAGGCAAACTTATAGTTTGGCCGCCCATAAACTAAATTTTTTTGCCGCCCATACTAGATGAAAATTGTCCTAAAATTGCGTGGCAGGCAAATTTTGTTAAATTTTTGCGGACTATTCTCGAATTCCCTTATAATACAGCGACCCTAAGATGTGTCGTGTAGCAGTGACATCTATATCTTAGTAGGCAAACTAAACTCAATATTTTGGTGGATCAGCTGTTTTGGTTGTTCAATAATTAAAAACAAAAAACCATAAGAAAAGCGTTATGAACACATACCAATTATTTTAATCATTGAGAATTGTTTAAATTTATCGGATATAAGTCAAATAAATGTTTCGGAGCATTTTATTAAATTTATTTTTGAAAAAAGGATTATTTCATTAGCTTATATTTTCGACATCACTTAGTTAATGTATACCAAAATTGTTGTAATACCTAAGTTGAACTTTTATCTTTAAAATTGTATTAAGTTTTGGGCAAAATTTTACGTAAAACCTGTCTTACTGTCTTATGTCCACAAAATTAATCCTACAATATGACTCATGAGACATCTGTGAGTTCAAGAAAATCCACGGCGCCCTTAATGTATTTTCTACTAGGTATTTTGTCTAGCCGCACATCTCGAAAGTAATCTTTTTTCATACTGATCGTGGAACAATGATTGAGTCAATTTATGAGACTATAAACATGAAACTACACATCAATAGATTTCTGAATATTATTAATTATGTTTATAAGGTAGTGAGATCAAGTTGAATGTAGGCTACAAAATTTTAGCGCTTTTTCCTTAATAATTTGCTTATTATTATAACAAATATGAAAAAGCTATTGAAAATTCCTTAAAAATGGATTTTTATAACAATGCCTAATTTATAAATTAAGAATTAACCGAGATTTGCTAAAATATAATAATTTATCAAATATTTACAAATAAACGCCACAACTAGGCAACCAATATTACTTACTACATCGTTTTACTTTTTAGGCGGTAAAACTCTGCTAGAGGGCTAGAGGTCACAGAATTACAAAATAGTACAATCTATGAGTGAGGTAAACAAACACGGATCAGTCAGGCGCAATTTACAGTTTTTTTTACTCAATATCAATTATTTGAATTTAGTCATTATTTATGCTTTGACCGCCATCTATGAGTAGATATCACACTAAATTCTTGTGATGAGTTTCAGCTAACCTATTCAGTTTATATGGTATACATTATATTTGCTAGTACTGTGCCGTATTTTTGCCAAAGAGAATGAGTAAAAAGTGACAAAGTGACAAAGTGTAAATGTAGTAAATTTCATTCTCGAAACAGTAAATTATAATAAATAAAGCACAAATCGAAATCGCCATACACAATAATTTAACCATTCCGAAAGTATTTTGTAAAATATTAAATGTTTATCACAATAGTATAATGCTAATTTTCTGCATGTACGCGTATGGGGAGAAAGGCGTATGCAAACATGATTTTGTTATTTTTTTTTTGTTCCAGCGTTTTAAAATTAAATAAAAAAAAACTGAATGATATAATTGACTATATTATGGTTGCAAAATTCTACAATCTGATTCATAAACAACACGTTTTACAAAATAAAACGAAACTTAAAACGAATTTTCCACCCATAGCAAAATCAAAATAAAATAATATTGTTCTGAAGAGAACTAGATAACACAAAGTAAACAAAGCCGTAAATCGATGCTAAAATAGTATATTATTCAACGAGTTAGTAATAATAGTCATTATTCTTGAGAATAAAGTCGAGAGAATAATAGCTTATTACTAACGAGTAGAGTACTATACTTTATCTACTCTTAACAACAAAGCTTTTAAGTGTAGAAAGAAAGTGTAAAATTAATAGATATCAAAAAACAATATAAGCTCAATTTTATTCAATTATATTAACATCATTATTTTATCTACTCTTAACAATAATGTGTTGACTATTTAATATATTTTTAAATCCAGTTTTTCTTGCATAAAAGTATTTATGATCCATATCTATTAATCAAGAATATATTAATAATTGTCAATGTAGTATTTCTGGTAGCAAACAATTACAATTTCAACAACACAAAAGTGAAATTAAAATCGATGTGACATTTCCGATTAGTAATGATTACGTTTTTGATTAGAAATGATTCATTACCGCATAGGTGACATAATGTGTAATGTTATGTACTAGAAAACGCATGCGTTTATATTTATATTATGTGTTAAGAGTAGATAAACTTAATTTTCAATTCTGGTATTTGATATTTTATTTTGATTTTGATATGAGTTGAAATTTCATTTTAAGTTATGTTAGCTTAATTAAGTCTAACGCTAATATTTCACTTCGATCTTGCTAGTGAAGATTTTATATTTTGTGAAATTTGAACGTATAAAAAAATTTTGCATTTATTTTTTATTTTTTATTTTTAATTTTTTTACGCAAAAAGTAGTGTTTTTTAACTCATCTACTTAAGAACTTTTCAAATAGAAAGTACTAATCTTTTTTTCCAACTTTTTTACTGCTTACGGATACTAATTGGCGGGTTTAAAGGGATTTTCAAATAGGGCAAATATAAACAAAATATAATTGTATTAACTTATTTATTTTACATATACTAATTTAATATACATGTTCATTGTGATGAAATTACATAAATCATTGAATATATTTAAAAAAAAAATTTTTTGATGAATTTGATGTCAAGGAGTTTTTGACATCAAATTCAGCTAAAAAAATAACAAAATAGTTATTTTTCTAATACTATTTTAGAATAATAACATTCTTGAACTAATTTTAATTTGAGAATGTACTCATTCTGCAACAAGTGCGAGAATATTCATTCTTACACAAGTGATAGAATGACCACATGTGGCGCCATCTCATGGAAGTTGACGCAACATTAAGCTATTGTATTTTGATTAATGAATTATTCATTTAACTTATTAATTGTTGATATTAGTAATATTATAAGTCAAATAACTAAATCATTCATATTTAGAACATTCTTTATGACATTTTATAACTAATTTTGTTTATTAATACATATATTATAGCAGCGACATCTGTGAACTAATTGCCTAAAAGCGATAGGTACTAGACAGCGACTAAAACTGACATATTTTAATTGACGATAGTATTAGATATGAAGGTTAGAAAGGGAAGGAGACATAAATGGCATCAAATTGTATACTTTTGATGGGCCCATAATCGTCGTCGTCAGGTAGCGCTGAGAGGGTTAATTATAAGGTTGACATTTGCAGTGCGAGTGTCTTGCCTATGTTTTTATAACCTAAAATTTAACTTTGTTGACTTGCAGCGTGTTTGTGTCTTTTGCGTGTTTGTTAGTTTGGGTCGAGAATCGTATTTTTATACATTTGATTTATAAACATTTAGTGATAATAAACATTTTGTGATAGTAAACATTATGCCATTGTGTTGCATCGATAACTGCGGGGTTGGAAGCTCCAAAAAGAAGCCAGGTCATCGGAATTACCACCTATTCAATATTCCAACGGTATGTTTAATAGAAATATATTATAATTGATCGTTTTTGTAGGGATTTTGTAAGTCTAAATTGTTTGTCAAAATGTGTGTAATATTATTTAAATAGTAAATATAATATAATTTGTACGTAAATTAAGAATTCTTTTTCTATATAGCAATTGAATAGAAAACAGCAGTGGTTAGAAGCAATTGAGCCGCATTTGAGAATAATTCGACGCCGAAGATCTTTGAGCGAGTCTTGGACAAATGAATTACACGTGTGTGAATTACACTTTGAACTGAATGATATTGAAAGAGATTATAAGACTTTATTGAAGGATGGATCTGTTTATTCAATGCCGCGGGGAAGATACAAATTAAAAAATACAAGCGTACCGTCTATTTTTAATAAGGTTAATATTTTTAATTTAGTATGATTAATAAATTAGTTAACTATAGTTAATAAAATAGGAAATTAATGTTTTTACTGGTTTATTTCAGTCGCAGCTAACTAGTCAAGCAGAAAATAAAGAAAATGTTGAACCAAATAGCGTAATAGAGATCGTGGTCAAAGATGTCCATTTATCAGGCCAAAGCTCTGCTGATAATAATCAACATTCAAGTTCGGTACGTTTCAATCAAATTTTTTTTAGTCCATTTGTACAAGACGTTTTGTTTCTAATTTTTACAATATTGCAGAGTGCCCTCGTTGTTAACTTGGACTCATACAATCTCGAAGCACTGATGTCGGACATTAGAACTTTCAGTAACAAAATACCAGACTGTTGGGGATTCTGCGAAATGTCAAATGCTGTGCTCTTATTTTGTCATAATGATGAAGAGACACTTTTAGATAGAACAATTTTTATAAGAGAGAATATGACAACTGAGGTATATATTACGAAGCGATTTATTGTTCTATTTTTAATTACAATTTTTATTATTTACAATTACAGATACGAGCTAACGGAAATATTAGTAATGTAGAATTGATGAGAACTGTTACAAAATTTGATGATGTTTTAGCTGCGATGCTTGAAATCAGCAAATTTTATATATGTCGAGGAAATTCTATTAACAATAGTCACTTTACCAGTAGATTTGATGTAGTTGATGGACGGTGCATGTCCTGTCTTGTAAAAGACAAGGAAGGAAAAGACCGCAATTATCAAAAACTGAAACGTACTATTTTAAAAAAAAAGCAAATGCAAAGCAAGCTCAAGAATTGGAAAAGAAAATACAATCGACTACAGGAAAAAGTAAGTAATTTTTAAAAATTTAAGTAATAATTTTTAAATTTCTTTAAATATTTATTTGTAAAGCGATGCTTGAAAGCAAAACCGAGGGGTTCGACGGGAAATTTTTGTTATTTAGAAATTCTTAGACAATTCAGAGAAGATTTTGGGAATTTTAGAGGAATATCCAAAAAATTTTAGTGGCTCAGGAAGTTCGAAGAATTCTTTGGAATTTCTGAGTAATTCTAGAAAATTTTATGGGTATTCTTGTAATCACATAATTGCCTTTCAATCAACCCCTCGGGTAAAAAAATTATAAATCTTCGTGGGAAGTTTTATCTCGATACAGGAATAAAACACTTTCCAAGTTGGTTGTAATACTGGGTGTTTTAAAACTGAAGTAATATATCAAGTGTGATATTTAATCATTGTGTTACAGATTACAAAATTGGAACGCAATAATCAAAATTTACAACTTCGGTGGGCAACAGCTTCTAAAAACGCGGTTGAAGAGGCAATAATAAACCTTCCAAAAACGCAGCAAGAAGCTATTAGAGCATGTTTAATGGCTGCGAAATGCAAAGGTCCGACAGGAAGACGATATTCCAATTCATGGATATTAGAATGTCTTTTGATTCGGATCAAAAGCCGTCGTACTTATATTCACTTACGTAACCACAAAATTTTAACGCTGCCTACCATTGAAACCTTATGTAAATACATTAGGAACTTAAAACCTTCGTACGGTTTTGACGAAGAATTGTTTAAAACTCTTTCAAAGAAAGCTCTTCATATGAATATGGAAGATAGAAGAGGTTTGTATGAAATTTGTGTGTTAATTTTGTATAGGTTTGGACAAAAAATGTAGAACGATTTTTAAACAAGTCTTCCTGTAACAATACAAATTATATTGTTAGAATTACTTATTACGCAACCTGATTAAAAATTGTTTTAAATTTTTTGTTTAAAAACTATGTAAATATACTGAAACTAAATTGCATTTTCAGGTCAATTGGTGGTGGATGAGTTAAAGCTTAGTGAGTCGGTATCTTTTGATAAAGAAACGTATAAATTTGTTGGATTCACGGATTTGGGCGATCATACGCCAGAACATCAAAAAAATGTACGAGGGGACCATGGACTTGTCTTCTTGTTTCAACCCTTTCGAGGAAAGTGGTTGCAAACAGTGGGGGCTTTTTTGAGCAAAGGATGTGCTAGTGGTACGGTTTTACACAAACTAATTTTAGAGTGCGTACTATTACTAGAAAATGCGGGATTTTTTGTCGATGTTGTAACAAGCGATGGTGCAACATGGAATAGGACAATGTGGAAGCATTTTGGGCTCGGACCCTCAGATGTCAGTTGCGTACACCCTTCCATTGTAAATGACCATGAGAATGACAACAATAGTGAGCAGTCGGTAGATCAACGAAGGTTATGGTTCTGTTCTGATTTCTCCCATTTGGCCAAAAACTTCAGGAACTTCTTTACAGCATCTGATGAGACTTGGGTATTTATATTAATTTATTATTGTTATATCATTATTTTAATTTTTGTTTTTATTATTTTATCCTGTAGACCCCTGATGGCATTGTAAAATTAAATCATTTTTACGCGGTTATAGATTGCGATGGAGGAACGAAACATTTTGGCCTCAAAATTGCTTACAAACTTACTCATAATCATATTAAACCAAAATATTTTCAAAAAATGAATGTTGGTATGGCTTTCCAGGTATGCACATATTATTTGTCTGATCACGACTCGAATACGTTTTAACAATTATTCACAATTCTTTTTAGTTGTTTGCGCCCCAAGTTTCTGCAGCTATGGAGACGTACAAGGACAAAATTAAAGATTTGGAGGATTGTGCATCAACTGTCAATTTTATCAAACGCTTTAACAAGGTGATTGAAGCAATGACATCGCGATGTCCTAAAGGTGCATTGGCTTTCAACACCGAAAGTTACAAAGTAAATATAATTTTATTCTTGATATTTTCCTTTCATTGAAAGTTTGCAATTACTTAATAATTTTTTTCTAAATAGACGATAATAGACTTCCGCAATTATTTAGAAGATTGGCAGGATAAAGCCACAGAGAACAATTTTCGATTTATGTCTTCAAGTACTTACAACGGCTTTCTAGTCACACTGAGAACAGTAATTGAAGTAATGACGTTTTTAACAGAAGATTGCAATTACAAATATTTCATGACATCACGTCTGAATCAAGACGCTTTAGAGGTAATCTATATTTAATACAATAGCAAAGATGCAAAAAAATATAAAATGATAATTATACATTTTTTTGCATATTTGTTGCAGGGTTTTTTTGGCATGGTCAGAAGTTCTTGTGGGTCGAGCGACCATCCAGACTCATTACAATTTATACAAGTATATAGATTATTGAGCTTCTATTCGATAGTGAAACCACCGCGAGGTTCAAATGTTGAGAGCGTCGACCTTTTTGAAACAATTCTATCATCAAATGACATTGCCATGAGTGATTGTAAAAAAGAATTGATGGAGACATTAGATAAAATTTACAAACGGGGAGCAAGTAATGCTAGGGAATACGACGTGAGGGACAATCACGACTATAACACAATTGTGGCGAATGAGTTTGTCCAAGCGTATTTTGCTGGATTTGTTGCCTTCAAAATAAAGAAATGGACCAAGTGCACATTATGCCTTTCCACAACTTATAAAGTCAAAGGCGATTGTCCAAGGGATGATTTAATAAACAAATTAAGTGAGGGTTACTTAACGTACCCGTCTGATAATTTGTTTAATCTTCTGAATGGCATTGAAAATGCTATACTCAAAACTACTGCGCACGAAGAACTAAACTGCTATAGTTTCTTGCATATAGCACAAAATATATTGTTAGAAAACTTAAGTTTCATAGGTTGCCCTGAGCATATGGAAGAATTAACCAAAAACGTTATAAACTATTATGCTGTTAGCAGAGCACATATACTGAGCAAGGCGTATAACAAAATGTATTGCTCAAAAAAGGAAAAAGAACAGGAGCATCGAAAACGAGTAAAGTTAGTTGCTGGAACCTCACATGAAAAATAATGAAATCACGTTATTTAATTATTTAATTTAATAAATAAATTGTTTGGATATAATATATATTGTTACTCTAATGTATTGTTATTTATTCAGAAATATATTTCAAAAGAAATAAAACTCGTTATTTTATGAACAGTTTTTTGTATGATCAATGTACGATTTTGTATAAAAAAAATTAATGACAATAAAATAATATAAGAAATTACTATAAAATTACATTTAAAAATAAATCTAAACAATGTGAATATAATGTATACATATAATATTATAATCGTCCAATCGATAAATAATATCAATCAATAATTTCTCAATTACAATCAATTACATTAACTATTCCTAAAACACATAAAATAATGTTAATAATGTAAAGCATAATTCACATTGCAAACTTTTCTCGATTTACAAACGTGGCCAGTTTGTTCAGCGTTTAGGACACAAATTTATCCATCGCAATTAAAACGTCTGTAACATCCTTAGGTGAACGAGGAGTTTTCCATTGAATCCAATCTAAACGTTCACTACCGCGGTAAACTTTTACCTTCATTTCATGATTAATAACAATTTTCAATATCCTTTGCGGGTCATAATCTGCTTTTACAAACGCCATAGATACTCCATGGTTTCTTGCGAATCCCCATAATTTGCTAGGTAAATTAATTGAATTATGATTTTTCTGAAGAAATGAAAAAAGGTCAATATCACAAAACTGTAAATTTCTCTTTTCGTCGCTTTCAGCCATCGTTGGTAGAATGTCCTACCTGGGTGCCCTATAAATATTAAAAGTAGTTAAAAATTTTTTTTATTGTATGTAATACATTACATTTTGATTTACTTACTTATTATTGCGTGTCTTCTAAAAATTATCCACCAGTAACACTTTAAACTTATAGTTTCAGTTCAGTGGGCTCAGTGAGTTTAAAATCACACCTTAGAATGATAATACCTTTTTCGCAAATGGTGATCGCAATCAGTATCAGTTCAGTTCTATAACTTGCAGGAAGGAACTGCTTGTGAGGCTTATACCATCTGCAAAGTGATTACAAACGAAATTGTTGTGATAAATGAACAATATTCAACTGATTGCAGCTACTTAAATCAGTTGTCGCGAATCACTGGCCTTATAAATGAATAAGAAACACTTTCTGTTTGCCACTACACTATGTGTTTTAACATTAGCAAGGTTAGGTTCACAACAGTAATTGACATTAACATATGATTTTCGCGCATGCTCAAAAGCTAACTTTCCTTATAATAAACGATTACTGCCCCATCTGAGAACGACGCATACAGGCCCTCCCCCACCTAACCACTTATGTCTCCTTCTATCTCTAACCTTCATAGTATTAGAAAAAGTATAGTCTGAAACTCGTCGGAATGAATATTCAGCCCTTGTGAAAACCGTCAAACTCGCCTTCGGCTCGTGTGACAAATTTTCACTCGGGCTGAATATTCTCATTCCGCACTCGTTGCAGAATATACTATTATACAACAAGTAGCAAAATGTAAGTTATTTTTTCACGAGTCGTAAATTTGTCCAACGAGGCGTCAGCCGAGTTGGACAATACGAGAAGTGAAAAAATAACTTATTTTGCTCGTGTTGTATACACTATTTTTTGCAATTTTTAATTAAAATAAAAAAATATTAAATATTAGTTAATAATCAGATGACAATCGGTTGCTTGATTCAAGCTTAATTTGTTATTAATTAGAGCAAGCATTGATAAAACAATTGAAATCGCCCCTAGGAACGAAAAATCAAACAGCTTCCTTCACATAATTCAAATCGAACAGAAGTGTTTACTAACTCAAATTTAATGGAAATGTTGCTTATATGTTTCTGTTTAGTTAAATATTCTTACTAATTGTACAATTAATATTGTTAATAAATAAAACATTGCGGTTTTATAACTTTTTGCCACGTTTTTAGCAATTTTTAAAATAATGAAAAAAAGTAAAAAGAGTGAAAAAAAGTAGAAAAAGAGTGAAAAAAAGTCTTTTTTTCACGCTTTTTTTAGAACATTAAAAAAAAGTAGGCTGTTTCAACATCAAAAATGGCAACTAAAAAGATGTCATTTTAATCGCAAATTGCAAAAAAAATGTTTTTACGATTATTATTACCATAGAATTATTATTCACGGTTGGTATTAACAAGGATGGTTAAACTAAATGCGCCACAGCCTGAACAGTGATGTTGAGTAAACAGTGGACATTCTCCATATTTGAATTGTATTGTTATGTTATTATTATGTTCTAATTGTATTATTATGTTATAATTGAATTATTATGTGTTAATTATGTATTATTATGTTATGAAATGTATTTATGTTGTTATGAGTTGTATTATGTTAATTAAATTATATTTAAAATAAATATATATTTAGAAATAAATATACAACACCCCAACAGAAAAATGTAGGTTAGCCGAAGCAGTGTCCATCAAAAAAGTTTTTTTTATAAAAGAGTAAGAGAGCAATTCCCACAAAGGGTATTAATTTAATAAATAAAGATTTCGTTAATATTTTCAGTGAACTGATAAAAAAATTAAATTTAATGCTTGTATGTTTTTTTTTCTTCAAATCTTGGTAAAACTATTGAATTATTACACCTCTGATCTTATAAATCTGTTATATTAAGGTGACCAATACCAATCACCATTTAAAAGCTTGTTTGAAAAACCGCTCGAAATACCTTTGCAGTAGAATAGTGTGTTTAAGTGTAATGGTTTGATTGCGGGCACTGATTTCGCATTAGCCATAGCATTAGCTGTTGGATTTAGTGTCGACCAATGACATTTATCAAAAAAGGTTTTTATAAAATAGAGCGTTTCCCACAATGGGTATTAATTTAATAAATAAAGATTTCGGTAATATTTTCAGTGAACTGACAAAAAAACAAGTTCCTTTTAATGCCATAACCAATTTTGGCAAAAGACAAGTTTAATGCTTGTATCCTTTTTTTCCATAAAATCTTGGCAAAACTATTGAAATATAACACCTGATCATTTACATCAGTTATATTAAGATGATCAAAACCAAACTCCATTGAAAACCTTGTTTGTATCACCGCTTGAAATATATTTGCAGTAGAATAGTGTGTTTAAGTGTAATATATTGATTGCGGACACTGATTTCGCATTAGCCGTAGCATTGGATTTAGTGTCGACCAATGACATTTATCAAAAAAGTTTCTTATAAAATAGAGCGATTCCCACAATGGGTATTAATTTAATAAATAAAGATTTCGTTAATATTTTCAGTGAACTGATAAAAAAAAAACAAATTCCTTTTAATGCCATAACCAATTTTGGCGAACGGCAAGTTTAATGCTTGTATCCATTTTTTTTATAAAATCTTGGTAAAACCATTGATATATAACACCTGATCGTTGACATCAGTTATATTAAGGTGACCGAAACCAAATTCCATTGAACACCTTGTTTGAAATACCGCTTGAAATACCTTTGCAGTAGAATAGTGTGTTTAAGTGTAATAGATTGATTGCGGACACTGATTTCGCATTAGCCGTAGCATTGGATTTAGTGTCAACCAATGACATTTATCAAAAAAGTTTCTTATAAAATAGAGCGATTCCCACAATGTGGATTAATTTAATAATTAAGGATTGCGTTAATATTTTCAGTGAACTGATAAAAAAAAAACAAATTCCTTTTAATGCCTGTTCTGTCGACTAGTTGAATGTGGCGCCAAGCGAATGCTACACCTGCGCCACATTATTGGCACCTGTGCGGAATGCGTAAAGGGGAGCGAGCGGCACTTCTGCTATGGCACTGCGAGTGACCTGACGTGATCTTAATTGTATTACTTGATCTATCTATATTGTACTGTATTTAACGACCCCGAAATAAACCTCTTAGTATACTCAGTGTATTCGTATCATTACCTATTAGTTAGGGAAAAAACAGTGGCGACGAGATAAAAGTTTGATAGCGCGGACACACACTTACTGTACAAAATGGCGGCCTTCAATGTAAAATTTGAGGAATTCGATCCGGCGGTGAGTGACTTTACAATATATGAAGAACGTTTAGAACAGCATTTTAAAGCGTACGATATTAGTGACGGTAAAAAAGTTGCGTTTCTTCTAAGTTCTCTGGGACAAGACACGTACAAAACACTTCGGGATGTAGCCTACCCTAAGGCCCCAAAAGAAGAAACATACAGCAATTTAGTGTCAATTCTAAGACGACAGTACTCGACGCAGATAAATCAGTGGCGTGAACGGAAAAAGTTTTATGAGTTAAAACAAAGTGAAGGCGAAAATGTCATAAGTTGGCTAGCAAGAGTGAAACAGATGGCTGCTAATTGTAAATTCACAAATGCGTTGGAAGAGATTGTGAAGCAAAGATTCGTTACCGGAATAGCGGCAACATCAGTTTTTAATCGCTTATCAGAAGAGTCGAATGAGACTGCGTTGGAAAAAATGGTGGAGATTGCGCAGACGAAAGAAGCCATCGTGGAAGCCAAGAAGGGTGATCAAAGTTGTATGTTCACAAGAAAATTAAAAAATGGCGGTGCATTCCAGACGAATGGTTCACGTAGTAATTATAAATCGACAAGGATAAGTTCAAACGTAGATCAAAGGTCAAGACGTCAAGGTGGTAGTTTTAATCGTTCAAATTTTAATCACAATTCAAATGTTAATAGTGAAAATAAATTTAAGCATTTAACTTGTTACGTGTGTAAAAAAAAAGGTCACATAGCAAGTCAATGCAATAAAAATCGAAATGTTAACAATGTTTCTTATGCTGATGTAAACACTGTGTATTTTGCAGGAAACGAACCAGAACAGAAGTCAAACGTATTGTGCATGTCCGATGTGAATGTCAATGTGGAAAATATGTTCAATGTGGAAAGCTGCTCCCAGCCTAAATGCATGGAGACCTTAGACGATTTCAAGATTAAATTAAGAATAGAAGGTAACGAATGTTTGGCGGATATCGATTCAGGGGCAAGTATATCTGCAATGGGGAAGAATATGTACCTTGAAAAGTTTAGTTTTCTTAAGTTATGTCAAAACGACACTAGATTAAAAACGTATAATGGAGGTATTTTCTCCCCGTTGGGTTATATTAATGCAAACGTTGCTTGTGAGAATAAAACGTTTTTAGTAAAGTTTTATATAGTAGAAAACGGATCATCTCTAATAGTGGGTAGAGATTGGTTAAGAGGGAGTAAAGCGAAAATTGTTACATGTAATTATATGTATGACAATATAAATTCAGTAGAATTAGAGAGCAAATTAAAAAATGAGTTTCCGGAAGTAATCGGTGAGAAAGTGGGAAAATACAATAGAGAAAAAGTTAAAATAATTCCTAAGATAGGCGTGGATCCAGTATTTATGCGTGCTAGAACGGTTCCTTTTGCTATGAAGGAGAAAATTGATCAAGAATTAGATAGGTTAGAAAGTCAGGGTATTCTAACAAAAGTAGAGAATTCAAATTGGGCAACGGCTATAGTGCCGGTGATTAAAAAAGACGGTAGCATTAGACTATGTGGGGATTATAAGGCGGTTAACTTAAAGATTTTGGATGATAGACATCCAGTACCTAAAATTGAAGAACTATTCGTGCGTTTAAACGGTTCAAAAATATTTTCAAAACTGGATATGACCAAGGCATATAACCAGCTAGAGCTAGACGATGAGTCTAAAGAAATTTTAACGTGGAATACACAAAAAGGATTATACCAACCTAATAGGTTAATGTTTGGTGTAAAAATTGCTTCGAGTAAGTTTCAAAAGACAATGGAAAACGTATTTAGAAATATTCCAGAGGTAATAGTATTCGCGGACGATTTTATTGTTCATTCAAAATCTAACGATATTAATTGTCATTTTAAACTTCTAAAAAAAGTTTTTGAAAGGTTAAAAGACGTGAACATAACCGTGAATAAATCAAAATGTAGTTTTTTTAAAAAAGAAATAGAATTCTTAGCCCATAGAATAAGTGATGCGGGAATAATGAAAACTAAAAGTAAAATACAGGCAGTTCTCAGCGCGAAACGCCCTACTAACGTGACAGAAACTAGGTCGTTAGTAGGCCTTATACAATTTTATTCCAAGTTTTTGCCCAACTTAGCTGATGTGTTATACCCATTATACCAGCTCCTTAAGAAGGACGCGAAATTTGCTTGGAACCGACAATGCGAACTTGCCTTCAGCAAAATAAAAGATATGATGACGTCAGAACAAATTTTAGTTCACTATGACCCTAGTTTACCATTAGTGTTAGCAACTGACGCGTCTGAAGTCGGAATTTCCGCTGTTCTGCTCCATCGTGTTAATAATGTGGAAAGACCAGTTGCGTACTGGTCCCGAACACTAAATGACACCGAAAGCAGATACTCGGTTATCCATAGGGAGGCACTAGCTATTATAGAAGGAATAAAAAAGTACTACCAGTATATTTACGGAAACCGATTTTCTATAAAAACGGATCACAAAGCATTAGTATCGATTTTCAGTGAGAAGAAAGATATTCCGAAAATGACAGCAAATAGATTGCAAAGGTATGCAACATTTTTGTCTCAGTTCGATTATCAAATAGAGTATGTTAAGGGAAAAGAAAACGTATTACCTGACTACTTATCGCGGGCTCCGATGAGCAGCAAATATGTAGTGGAAAATGACATTTCATTCTTAAATTTTATACAAAACCAAGAAACGGTGCCGATCAAATTGGATCAGATCAGAGAGTTTACTACTAAAGATAGAGAACTTTGTAGGGTAATAAAATGTGTAAATCAAGACAAATGGGAAGAAACAGATACGCGGTTATTGAAAGCATTTTATGATAAGAAAGACGAATTAGCAGTTGAGAATAATGTATTGCTTTGGGGTCATAGAATAGTGATTCCGGAACAATTGAGATCAAGAATCTTAGAGGAGCTTCACTCCGCTCATTTAGGTATAGTCAAAACTAAAAAACTGATGAGAAGTTTAGTTTATTGGCCCCAAATCGATCGCAACATAGAAAAATTGATTAACTCGTGTGATGCATGTCTTAAAAACAGAACTAATCCACCAAAAGAATTAGTAGCTTGGCCTTCAGCAGAAAAACCGTGGACAAGAGTTCACGCAGATCATTTAGGACCTATAAGAGGCAAAATGTTTTTGTTAATCACTGATTCTTTTTCAAAATGGACTGAGGTGTTCATAGTACGTAACCTAACAGCAACCGAGACGATAGAAAAATTTAGAGAAACCTTTGCGAGGTTCGGTTTGCCTCACACTATGGTAACAGATAACGCTACTTCTTTTACTTCACTAGAAACTGAAAATTTCTTTAAAAACAACGGTATTCAACACATCACTTCTCCACCCTATTCACCTCAGAGCAACGGAATTGCAGAGATAAATGTAAAAACTTTTAAACATAAAATTAAGACGGCGTTAGTGGATGAACGCAATAAAGGAATTAGTTTAGAAACGCTGATGAGTCGTTTTTTAATAAATTATAGGACTTTCCCTCATAGCATTACAGGCAAAACACCTGCAGAAATGATGCTTGGGTATAAAGCACGAACTAGACTATCACAAATTAGTGAGCGATCTTTAGAGACAGTTAAAACAGATGTCAGTCATGACACAATTAAAAAGTCGAGAAATTTCGAGAAGGGCGACACAGTAATGGTCAAAGATTACCGTGATAAGGAGTTTAAATGGGAAAAGGGAATTATTAAAAAAAAGTTAGGAAAAACGGTATATTTAGTACAGATTAGCGAGGGTAACATTTGGAAGAGGCACATAAACCAGTTACGAAAGAGAGAAGTACGAAAAGACAATGCGGTACAAAATCGGAAAAACCCTAGAGTGCATATTAGACCTCACGTTACACCTATAGAGCATTATAGTAGTGAGTTTGAAAGAGAGCAAATGAGTGACAATGTTGATGAAAGAAGTGTGGTAAATGACGAAGAGCAGGTAGAATCAGATTTAGAATCTAATACGGCCTCCG